>JASDQU010503583.1:170640-192628 GCA_032191745.1 Picea mariana
GTTAAAATCAGAACCAACGGGTGGGTTCGGAATCCAATGTAGACTGTAGATCTAAGCGCTGAAGCTTGAGCCATCTAGATGTGGGCATATGTTATCTTTGATTCCAGACACCCCCCCACCGTTAAAGGTTGAACGGTTGGGGGGGTCCGGAAAGACTTGTCTACCATAGATCTGGGCATGAACATCTGAGCCGTTGATACATGAGTTGTGCATAATTGTGAGCATGAAAGCATATGCGCCCAGAAAAACTTAGGATAAGTGAATATCATGAGTTTTCCCAAGATTTCCCATGTTTCTATCACCAAGAGGTTAGACAAACAACCTTTTTAAACATCCAAGACATGGTTCAACATTGATCATCGAGTTGGTTTTATTGAAATAAAGAAAACTAGCCTATGTTCTAACCTAATTACCTATGACAATTAGCCTAGATTAAATTGTTGGACTAAGAAATTACTCTACCCTAGGGCTATCTGACCAAGATTAGGCAGTCTGGTCAAATTTATTCACTAACTAACCTAGATCACTTGGCTAAGATTAAATAGTTTAGCCAAGATTTCTCACTACTCCTATCAACATCAATTTAAAAGAACTTGGCCATGCTTGAAAGGTATGGTCCAAGTCATTGTTATTGCATGGGGCTCTATTGAATTTCTTTTATGCCCTCCTTTATTCTTTTCTTTCTTTTCTTTTCTTTTTCTTTTTCTTCTCTTTTTTCTTTCTTTTCTTTTCTTTTTCTTTTTCTTTCTTTTTCCTCAAATTATTTGCAGAATGAAAAATCATTTGACAAACAAAAACACTAAAGAGATAACATTTGAGTCACCAATTGATCCTATAAATTATAGGATTATAACAGTCTCCACCTGGAATTCTTGTAGAATTAAACATCTCCTGCTTAACGTATCAACAACTTTGTTAGCATTCCCAACAATATGCTTTATGACAAAAGTAAAATTTTGCATAAATTCAACCCATTTTGCATGCCTTTGATTGAGTTTTTCTTGTCGGGTTATGAATTGTAAAGCTTGGTTATCGTTGTACAAGACAAACTCTTGCAGGACAAGATAATGCCTCCATTTCTTCAAAGCTTGAATTATGGCATAAAACGCCTTGTCATATGTGGAGTATTTCTTCTTAGTCTCACTCGGCTTCTCATTGAAATAGGCAATAGGTCGATTGTCCTGACTTAGAACTGCTCCTATTGCAACTCCACTTGCATCACATCTTACCTAAAATGTATTCCCAAAATTTGGCAAGAACAGAATTGGTCGTTCTGTTATCTTCTCCTTCAGTATATTGAAGCTCCTTTCAGCCTGCTCTGTCCATTTAAAATATTTGTGTTGCTTCTTCACTGTATCCATAATTGGTGCACAAATTCCACTGAAGTCTCTAATGAACTTCCTATAGAAACTTGCTAAACCATGAAATCTCCTTACTTTGAACATGCTCCTTGGTGACGACCATTCCTTGATTGCTTTCACCTTTTCTGGATCCATCTTCAATTCATTCGAAGATATCACAAAAACCAAGTAAATTAGCTTCGTCTTCATAAAAGAGGACTTCTTCAAATTGATCAACAACTTCTCCTGTTGTAGCCTCCTCATTACTAGCATTAGTTGCCTCAAATGCTCTTCTTTAGTCTTGCTAAAAATCAGTATATCATCCAGATATACAACCACAAACTTACCAATCAAATCTTTTAGAATTTCGTTCATCATCCTCATAAAAGTTCTTGGGGCATTCGTTAAGCCAAATGGCATAACCAACAACTCATACAGACCTTCATTCATCTTAAAGGCTATCTTCCATTCATCACCTTCTCTCATCTTGATCTGGTGATATCCAATTTTCAGATCTATCTTAGAAAAGAAATTTGCTCCACTTAAGCAATCCATTAGGTTATCCATTCTCGGTAAAATAAATCTCTATCTAATGGTGATCTTGTTGATGACTCTCGAGTCTGGGCACATTCTCCATCCTCCATCTTTCTTGGGGCTTAACACAGTTGGTACTGCGCATGGGCTCAAGATTTCTCTGACTAACCCCTTATCTAGAAACTCTTGGACTTGGTTCCTCACCTCTTCATTCTCTCGAGGTCTTAATCTGTACGCTGCATTGTTTGGTAGGCTTGCTCCCGGTATCAAGTTGGTATGATGACTGATACTCCTAATGGGTGGAAATGAGTTTGGCAGCTCATCCACCACTATATCAACAAAAGTATCCAGCATCTCCTGAACTTCTTCAGGTAAATCATCCATTGATGTACTCGTAAGGATGACTTTGGGCTTCCTCACCACAGCGAATTTCATCTCCTGTTCTTCCTTGACTTCTTTCAGGAGTTCCTTCCCACTCATGAGAAGTATGCTTATGCTGACTTCCTCTTTCGCTCTCTTCTCTTCCATTAGAAACAACATATGCATCCTACCATTCTTCTCTAGTGTATATGTATTCTTCCTTCCATTGTGAATGAAATTTATGTCAAACTTCCATGATCTTCATAACAAAATGTGGCATACATCCATGGGGATTACATCACATGGGATTTCATCTTTATATCCTCCTATTTTAATATCAACCAAGCATTTTTAGCGATCATTACCAGGTGTCCTTTTTGCAGCCATGAGACTTTGTATGGCCTTGGATGTGCAGTTGTCTTCAGCTCCAATTTCTCCACCATCTTTGTGGATACTAGGTTGTCACTACTCCCACTTTCAATGATCACCTTGCATAATTTGTCCTTATTCTTGCAAGCTGTCCTAAAGAGATTGTTCCTCTGTACTGACTTTTTAATTTCTGCCTCTGGTTTTAACAGAAGTTTTCTCAAAATCAGGGATGCTCCATCCTCTGCTCCTTATGCTTCAACAGCTCCTCGTCGTGCTTCTGAAACATGAGCTTCTCCTCCTTCCTTCTTATTCTCGAGACATTCCCAAGACATGTACCCTATCTTTCCACAGTTATAGAACCTTACTCCTCCTCTGCCTCTTCCTCTAGAAGAGTTTCTTCCACCATTCTATTTTCCTCGTGAACTTCCTCCTCATTCTAAGTGATTGTGTGGTTTCTAAGCCTCGTACTTAGATTGATGTGCTCTGTCACGGTTAAATACCTTTCTTTTTCCTGGGACCGAACTTTTACCTCTTCCTCATTCTGTTTTCTGTACAACTTCTCCTCTGCCTTCAGCCAAAGTCCTCACTAACATCATGCTAAGCTCGTCCTGGATTTCATATCTCAAGCCATTTATATATCTATCGACTCTTTCTTCATCTCTCTCCCTTTGTCCAGTTCTGATGTTCAGCCAGTAGAACTCCTCGGTGTACTCCTTGACTGTCATCCCTTTCTGTCTCAGGTTTTGTATTTTCCCCAACAGATTGATCTGGTAGTCTTTGGGTATGAACTTAGCGTTCAGTTTGGCTACCATCTTGTCCTAACTCTTTATCCTTTGTTTGCCTTTACTTCTCCTCTCAGCCTATAGTTTGTCCCACCACAGTGATGCATGCCCTTTTAGCCTGGTGAATGCCTGCTTCACCTTATTCTCCTCATCAACATCTTCATAGTCAAAGTGTTTTTCCATGGACCTTATCCAGTCCAACAGTTCTTCAACATCTAGATTTCCCTCATACATGGGGACCTCTATCTTAGCTCTGCCTCCCAATCTGGCCACTGCTCTCAATAAAAATTATTCTATATCATCCTCTCCTTCAGTTTCTTCGACCTCAACCTCATACTCTCCTGCAGCATCATTGACATCCCCAACGTCAGGTGTTGTTCTCTGTGCTGCTTCCATTGTTTCCAATTGGGCGCGAAGCTCTCTCATCTCCCTTTTTACAACACGGTTTGCTAAAGGAAGCTCTCATATTCTTGGTCGCATTATGTCGACTATCTGTCACACATAGACTACAACTCCGAGTTCTCTGTCTCCTTATTTTCCTCCTTTGCCTGAAGTCTACAGATGAAAAAATTAGGCTCTGATACCACCTGATGCAGATCCCCTATCCCTCTTAAGGGTTGTGCGACCTCCTAGTCAGGATCTTCTGGTTCTGGAGCCGAAATGGCTCTTCTGGTTCCAAACTGGAACCCTTCGAATGAACACACAGGTCCCCCACAAATGCTCATTTGACTTTTCCAAGTGCCAAGTGTGAGCTCCCACAGTACACGACCAAGAGCCATGACCGCACCCTTATCATTCCTGCCTTTCGTGAATCACGATTTTGGGATTTGGGAGACAAGGACCTCTGTCCTTCCAACTTGCGATACCCGAGATCACGATGTGGGTCAATAGTCTAGATATTCCTGTGATCGATGGTTTAGGTCAAATTGTGATCTCGAGACTCAAGGTTTTCAAGTGAAAAGAACTCTGCCTTCCACCTTGCGATACCCGAGTTCACGAAATGGACCAACCTCGCCATTTCACGATCTCGCGACTCGTGGTTTTGAAGCGCAAAGAACTCTGCCTCCCAGCTCGCGATACCCGAGTTCTCGAAATGGACCGATGGTCCAGATCTATCTGAGATCGATGGTCACTATTCCTCTTGAGATTTGGATGTCAAGAAGCCCTAGCTGCTAACCTCCTTGTAGCTCCACCTTATCCAATGACTTGTGGGTTTTCGGTGTTTATCCTCAAGGACTCTCCATCATCCATTCAGATCTTTGATATCTCCCCTCCCGGGTCTACGCAGGGTTAAACCCTACGCTCCTACTTCAAATCAGACAGTCCACAGGATTCTCCACCGCGATCCAACGCTCGACGACATTCTTCCTCCTGAGCTTTTACTCGCTTCAGACTTGGAATATTTTCTAAGTCTTCAAAGACTCGGTCTTCACTTCTTCTAGGGAATGAGTTCCTAGATCTCGATAACACTTTCCGAAGTTTTGTTCCTCTTGAGCTTTGTCTGGTGCAAACTGCCATTGCCCGCGCACTCCTTGCGTCTCAGGGATTTTGATAACTCAGATCCATGGTATTTCTTATTGAGAAATTCCTCTTGATTTCCTTACATTCCTCTCTGACTTGATGCATGCCTTGTAGAGCTTCCAATGAAGAGAAACAATTAAAACTAGAAAAACTCACAGTTCCATCCACTTGTTCATGAAAACATAAATGACAGGAAAAAACACACAGTCCACACACCATACATTTGGGTCAATTTTCCTTCTATTATATTCAGAAGTGCCCAATGGATACATAATCCATTCAAAATTACAGTAACTCAAAAAACTAAGATCTTATGCGAACTCACAGTTATCTCTTACAACTAATTTCTCTCTGTATTATAGCTCTCTTAAACTGGGTGTACAAACTTCTACATAACTAAAAAATGTTTCTAGGGTTTCCCCTAGCTCCTTGCCTACTCTAAAATTCATCCTACGCTATCTTAGTTCAGTTGCATTCCAGAGCCGAAGTGGAAATTCCTTCTCTGCTTACAATTTCAAAACTTGCCTCAAAGGGTGAAATTCGACACTGGTTCAAGCATGCCTCCAAAGGTGAATTCCAGCACTCAGTGGATGCGCATTCCAAAATCAGTTGTAACTACCCATGTTGAAGTTTTGGAAGAACTCTCACGTGTTGAGTGGTCCCTCCTCTGTGCGCTTGCCAATGATGCTCCTGCATCATACTCCCCTTGACAAAATTTCATGGACTCCTATCCATGAGCTCTTCTACTGACTTTTTCTACTTCTGGATAGCAGCTTCGTTTTCCCAACTGGCATATTCTATTCGGCATCCCTTCCATTTGACCAGATACTCAAAACAAGTCTTCCTCCTAGTCTTCTTGCCAATCCTCTGATCCAAAATATTCTCCATCTGTAGCTTCTCTCCCACAGGCATCTGCTTCTCCCACTAAATTTTTCCTTGAGCTTCTGACCCTTCTGTGTCATCTTTCCTGTACAGATACAGGTCTAAAACATTGAATATGGGTGAAATGCTCACACCATCTGGTAGCTCAATTTCATAGGAATTTGCATCAAACTTCCTCAAGATATTATAGGGTCCTATCTTTTTCATCTTCAACTTGTGGTAGTTTCCCCTAGGGAACCTTTCCTTCCTGAGATGTGCTAAAACCTGATCTCCCACTTCAAATTGAAGTTCCCTGTGATGTTGATCAGCTCTGTGCTTGTATTTATGATTAGAAATCTGCAACTGTCCTTTGATATGGCTATGGATTCACTCCATCTCCGCAGCAAAATCCTCTGTTCCAGTGCTCCCGATCTCACCCTGTTCCAAGTCTCTCAACTCAAACACTCCCCTCGGTTTCATTCCATAGAGTATTTGGAATGAACTCCTTCCAGTGCTCCTGGTCGATGAGTCATTGTATGCAAATTATGCTTGTGGTAGAATTTGATCCCACTGGTTATGCTGTTCAGTAACCAGACTTCTCAAAAAGTTCCCCAAACTTCTATTTACCACCTCAATCTGCCCATCTGTTTGAGGGTAATAAGTTGAGATGAAGGAAAAATCTGTCCCCATCTTCTTCCACAACGTCCCCCAAAAGTGACCAACAAATTTTGTGTCTCTATCTGAGACAATGCCCCTGTGTAGACCATGAAGTCTCACAACTTCTCTAAAAAACAAATTTGCAACATGTGTTGCATCACTGGTCTTCTAGCATGGGATGAAATGTGTCATCTTTGAAAACCTATCCACCACCACAAATATGGAATAGAATCCACTTTGTGTTCTTGTCAATTCCAACACGAAATCCATGCTTATTGCATCCCAAGGCCTCTCTGGTATTGGCAATGGTTGATACAATCCAGTGTTTTGTCTTTTCCCCTTTGCATGTTGGCAGATCCTACATATGTTCACAAATTTTATCACCTCTATTCTCATACCTAGCCAATAGTACGAACTTCTCAACTGTGCAAATTTTTTATCATGGCTGAAATGTCCAACAAATCATCCACTATGCTTCTCCTTTAGAAGATTGTCCCTCATTGATAATCTTAGTATTCACAATTAATTTCCTCTGAACAATAATCCTTCCTGAACCATATACTCTTTCCACTGACTTCTATCTCTTAGTACAGGGCTTGTACATGATTCATAGGCCTCCTTGAAATCTGTATCATCACAATACATATCCTTAAGGTGTTCAAACCCCAAGGTCTCCACCTAGAATTCTTGCAGAATTAAACATCTCCTGCTTAATGCATCAGCAACTTTGTTAGCAGTCCCAACAATATGCTTTATGAAAAAAGTAAAATTTTGCATAAATTCAACCCATTTTTCATGCCTTTGATTCAGTTTTTCTTGTTGGGTTATGAATTGTAAATCTTGGTTATCGCTGTACAAGACAAACTCTTGCGGGAAAAGATAATGCCTCCATTTCTTCAAAGCTTGAATTATGGCATAAAACTCCTTGTCATATGTGGAGTATTTCTTCTTAGTCTTATTCAGCTTCTTGCTGAAATAGGTAATAGGTCGATTTTCCTGACTCAGAACTGCTCCTATTGCAACTCCACTTGCGTCACATCTTACTTGAAATGTCTTCCCAAAATTCATCAAGACTAGAATTGGTCATTCTGTTATCTTCTCCTTCAGTATATTGAAGCTCCTTTCATCCTCCTTTGTCCATTTAAAATATTTGTGTCACTTCTTCACTGTATCCATCATTGGTGCACAAATTCCACAGAAGTCTCTAATGAACTTCCTATAGAAACTTGCTAAACCATGAAAGCTCCTTACTTCGAACATGCTCCTTGCTGACGAAAATTCCTTTATTGCTTTCACCTTTTCAGGATCCATCTTCAATTCGTTCAAAGATATCGCAAAACCCAAGTAAATGAGCTCCGTCTTCATAAAAGAGGACTTCTTCAGATTGATCAACATTTTCTCTTTTTGTAGCCTCCTCATTACTAGCGTTAGGTGCCTCAAATTCTCTTCTTTAGTCTTGCTAAAAATCAATATATCGTCCAGATATACAACCACCAACTTACCAATGAAATCCTTTGGAATTTTGTTCATCATCCTCATAAAAGTGCTCAGGTCTTTCATTAAGCCCAATGGCATAACCAACCACTCATACAGACGTTCATTCGTCTTAAAGGTTGTTTTCCATTCATCACCTTCTCTCATCCCAATCTGGTGATATCCACTTTTCAGATCTATCTTAGAAAAGAAATTTGCTCCACTTAAGAAATCCATTAAGTCATCCATTCGCAGTAAAGGAAATTTGTACCTGATGGTGATCTTGTTTATGGCTCTCAAGTCTGTGCATATTCTCCATCCTCCATATTTCTTTGGTCTTAACATAGTTGGTACTGCGCATGGGCTCAAGCTTTCTCTGACTAAAACCTTATCTAGCAACTCTTGGACTTGGTTCCTCACCTCCTCATTCTCTCAAATTGTTAATCTTTACGTTGCTTTGTTTGGTATGCTTTCTCCTGGTATCAAGTCGTTATGATGACTGATACTCTTGATGGGTGGCAATGAGTTCGGCAGCTCATCGACCATTATATCAAGCAAAATTATCCAGCAGCTCCTGAACTTCTTTAGGTAAATCATCCATTGATGTACTCATAACGATGACTTTTGGCTTCCTCACCACAACGAATTTCATCTCTTGTTCTTCCTTGACTTCTTTCAGGAGTTCCTTCCCACTCATGAGAAGTATGCATGTGCTGGATTCCTCTTTCACTCTCTTTTCCTCCATTGGCAGCAACATATGCGTCCTACCATTCTTCTCTAGTGTATATGTATTCTTCCTTCCATCATGAATGACATTTCTGTCAAACTGCCATGGTCTTCCCAACAAAATGTGGCATACGTCCATGGGGATTACATCACATGGTATTTCATCTTTATATCCTCCTATTTTAATCTCAACCAGGCATTGTTTAGCGATCGTTACTTGGTGTCCTTTTTGCATCGATGAGACTTTGTATGGCCTTGGATATGTATTTGTCTTCAACTCCAATTTCTCCACCATCTCTATGGATACTAGGTTGTTAGTACTCCCACTGTCAATGATCACCTTTCATACTTTGTCCTTAGTATTGCAAGTTGTCCCAAAGAGATTGTTTCTCTGCACTGGCTTTTCAATTTCTGCCTCTGGTTTTAAAAGAACTTTTCTCAACATCAAGGATGCTCCATCCTCTGCTCCTTCTTCTTCAACATCTCTTCGTCGTGCTTATGAAATGTGAGCTTCTCCTCCTTCCTTATTCTTCTTGGGACATTCCAAAGACATGTTCCCTATCTTTCCACAGTTATAGCACCTTACTTCTGGATCTCAATAACACTTTACGAAGTGTTGTTCCTCCTGAGCTTTGCCTGGTTCAGACTTCGATGTCCCACACACTCCTTGCGTCTGTGGGATTTTGATAACTCAGATCCATGGTATTTCTTGCTGAGAAATTCCTCCTAATTTCCTTACATTCCTCTCTGGCTCGATGCACGCCTTGCAGAGCTTTCAATGAAGAGAAACAATTGAAACTAGAAAAACTCACAGTTCCATCCACTTGTTCATGAAAACAGAAATGACAGGAAAACACACAGAGTCCACACACCGTACATTTGGGTAAATTTTCCTTCTATTATATTCACAAGTGCCCAATGGCTACATAATACATTCAAAATTATAGTAACTCAAAAAACTGAGATTTTGTGCTAACTCGCAGTTCTCTCTTACAACTAATTTCTCTCTATATTACAACTCTCTCTAACTAGGTGTACAAACTTCTACATAACTCAAAAATGTTTCTAGGGTTTCCCTTGGCTACTTGTCTACTCTAAAACTCATCCTACATTATCTTAGTTCAATCTCATTCCAAAGCCGAAGTGGAAACTCCTGCTCTGTTTACAATTTCAAAACTTGCCTCAAAGGGTAAAATTCGACATTGGTTCAAGCGTGCCTCCAAAGTTGAATTCCGGCACTGAGTGGAGGCGTATTCTGAAATCAGTTGTAACTACCCACGTTGAAGTTATGGAAGAACTCTCACGTGTTGAATGGTCCCACCTCTGTGTGCTTGCCAACGATGCTCCTGCATCATACTCCCCTTGAAAAAAATTCATGGACTCCTGTCGATGAGCTCCTCTACTAACTTTCCCTGGTTATGGATAGCAGATTTGTTTTACCAGTTGGCATATTCTATTGGGTGTCCCTTCCATTTGACCAGATACACAAAACAAGTCTTCCTTCTAGTCTTCTTGCCAATCCTCTGATCCATAATCTTCTCCATCTGTAGCTTCTTTTCCATAGGCATCTACTTCTCCCACTGAATTTTTCCTTGAGCTTCTGACCCTTCTGTGTCATCTTTCCTGTACTAATACAGGTCTGAAACATTGAATATGGGAAAAATTCCCACACCATCTGGTACCTCAATCTCATAGGCGTTTTCATCAAACTTCCTTAAGATCTTACAGGGTCCTATCTTTTTCATCTTCAACTTATTATAGGTTCCCCTAGGGATCCTTTCCTTCCTGATATGTGCTAAAATATGATCTCCCACATCAAATTGAAGTTCCCTGCAATGTTGATCAGTTCTGTGCTCGTATTTCTGATTCAAACTCTCCAACTGTCCTTTGATCCGGCTATGGAGTCGCTCCATCTTCGCAGCAAAATCCTCTACTCCAACGCTCCTGATCTCACCCTATTCCAAGTCTATCATCTCAAACACTCCCCTGGGTTGCATTCCATAGAGTATTTGGAATGGAATTCTTTCAATGCTCCTGTTTGGTGAGTCATTGTATGCAAATTCTGCATGTGGCAGAATCTGATGCCACTGGTTATGGTGTTCAGTAACCAGACTTCTCAATAAGTTGCCCAAACTTTTATTTACCACCTCATACTTCCCATATGTCTGAGGGTGAAAAGATGAGATGAAGGACAAATATATCCCCATCTTCTTCCACAATGTCCTCCAAAAGTGACAACAAATTTTGTGTCTCTGTCTAAGACAATGCTCCTGGGTAGATCGTGAAGTCTCACAACTTCTTTGAAAAATAGATTTGCAACATGTGTTTCATCACTGGTCTTCTAGCATGGGATGAAATGTGCCATGTTTGAAAACCTATCCACCACCACAAATATGGAATCAAATCCCCTTTGTGTTCTTGGCATTCCCAACACGAAATCCATGCTTATTGCATCCCAAGGCCTCTCTGGTATTGGCAATGGTTGATACAATCCAGTGCTCTATATTTTCCCCTTTGCATGTTGGCAGATCCTACATATGTTCACAAATTTTATCACCTCTTTTCTCATACCTGGCCAATAGTATGAACTCCTCAACTTTGCAAACATTTTTTATGGCCAAAATGTCTAGTCAATCCTCCACTATGCTTCTCCTTCAGAAGATTGTCCCTCATTGAGCATATTGGTATGCACAATTGATTTGCTATGAACAATAATCCTTCCTGAACCATATACACTGTCTAATGACTTCTATCTCTCAGTACAAGGCTTTTACATGCTTCGTAGGCCTCCTTGAAATTTGTATTATCACAATACATATCCTTAAGGTGTTCTAACCCCAAGGTCTCCACCTGGAATTCTTGCAGAATTAAACATCTCCTGCTTAACAAATCAACAACTTTGTTAGCATTCCTAGCAATATGCTTTATGACAAAAGTAAAATTTTGCATAAATTCAACCCATTTTGCATGCCTCTGATTCAATTTTTCTTATCGGGTTATGAATTGTAACGCTTGGTTATCACTGTAGAAGACAAACTCTTGCGGGACAAGATAATGCCTCTATTTCTTCAAAGCTTGAATTACGGAATAAAACTACTTGTCATATGTGGACTATTTCTTCTTAGTCTCATTCAGATTCTCGCTGAAATAGGCAACAAGTCAATTTTCCTAACTCGGAACTGCTCCTATTGCAACTACACTTGCGTCACATCTTAACTAAAATGTCTTCCCAAAATTCGACAAGACTAGGATTGGTCATTCTGTTATCTTCTCCTCTGTCCATTTAAAATATTTGTGCCGCTTCTTCACTATATCCATCATTGGTACACAAATTCCACTGAAGTCTCTAATGAACTTCCTATAGAAACTTGTTAAACCATGAAAGCTCCTTGCTTCAAACATGCTCCTTAGTGACGACCATTCCCTGATTTCTTTCACCTTTTCTGGATCCATCTTCAATTCATTCGAAGATATCACAAAACACAAGTAAATGAGCTCCATCTTCATAAAAGATAACTTCTTTAGATTGATCAACATCTTCTCCTGCTGTAGCCTCCTCATTACTAGCATTAGGTGCCTCAAATGCTCTTCTTTTGTCTTACTAAAAATCAATATATCGTCCAGATATACAACCATGAACTTACCAATGCAATCTTTTAGAATTTCGTTCATCAGCCTCATAAAAGTGCTCTAAGCATTCATTAAGACAAATGGCATAACCAACCACTCATACAGACCTTCATTCGTCTTAAAGGTTGTTTTACATTCATCACCTTCTCTCATCCTGATATGTTGATATCCACTTTTCATATCTGTCTTAGAAACGAAATTTTCTCCACTTAAGAAATCCATTAAGTCATCCATTCTTGGTAAAGGAAATATGTACCTGATGGTGATCTTGTTGATGGCTCTCAAGTCTAGGTCATTCTCCATCCTCCATCTTTCTTTGGGCTTAAAACAGTTGGTACTATGCATGGGATCAAGATTTTTTTGACTAAACCCTTATCTAGTAACTCTTGGACTTGGTTCCTCACCTCCTCATTCTCTGGAGGTGTTAATCTGTACGCTGCTTTGTTTGGAAGGAGTTCTCCTGGTATCAGGTCGATATGATGACTTGTACTCCTGATGGGTGGCAATGAGTTCGACAGCTCATCCACTACTATATCAGCAAAATTATCCAGCAACTCCTTAAATTCTTCAGGTAAATCATCCATTGATGTACTCGTAAGGATGACTTTGGGCTTCCTCACCATAGTGAATTTCATCTCCTATTCTTCCTTGACTTCTTTCAGGAGATCCTTCCCATTCACGAGAAGTATGCTTGTGCTGGCTTCCTCTTTTGCTCTCTTCTCCTCCATTGGTAGCAACATATGTGTCCTACCATCCTTCTCCAGTGTATATGTATTCTTCCTTCCATCGTGACTGACATTTCTGTCAAAATTCCATGGTATTCCCAACAAAATTTGGCATATGTCCATGGGGATTACATCACATGGGATTTCATCTTTATATCCTCCTATTTTAATCTCAACCAGGCATTGTTTAGTGATTGTTACCTGGTGTCCTTTTTGCAGCCATGAGACTTTGTATGGCATTGGGTGTGCAGTTGTCTTCAGCTCCAATTTCTCCACCATCTCTATGGATACTAGGTTGTCAGTACTCCCACTGTCAATGATCACCTTGCATACCTTGTCCTTATTCATGCAAGTCGTCCTGAAGAGATTGTTTCTCTACCCTGGCTTTTCAATTTTTACCTCTGGTTTTAACATAAATTTTCTCAAGATCGGGGATGCTCCATCCTCTGCTCCTTTTGCTTCAACATCTCTTCGTCGTGCTTCTAAAATGTGAGCTTCTCCTCCTTCCTTCTTCTTCTTGGGACATTCCCAATACATGTGCCCTATATTTCCATAGTTATAGCACCTTACTCCTTCTCCGCCTCTTCCTCGAGAAGAGTTTCTTCCACCATTTTGTCTTCCTCGTGAACTTCCTCCTTGTTTTGAGTGATTGTGTGGTTTCTCAGCCTTCTCCTTAGACTGATGTGATCTGTGGCAGTTAAATCGCTTGCTTTTTCTTGGGGTCCAAGCCTTTACATCTTCCTCACTGGTTCAATTTTTTGCCCAGCTTCTCCTCTGCCTTCAACGCAAACTGATAAGCATCTTCCACAACCCTCACTAACATCATGCTAAGCTCATCCTGGATTTCATATCTCAAGCCATTTATATATCTACCGACTCTTTCTTTGTCTCTCTCCCTTTGCGTAGTTCTGATGGTTAGCCAGTAGAACTCCTCGGTGTAGTCCTTGACTATCATCCCTTTCTGTCTCAGGTTCTATAGCTTCCTGAATAGATTGATCTAGTAGTCTTTGGGTATGAAATTAGCCTTCAGTTTGGATACCATCCTGTCCCAACTCTTTATCCTTTGTTTTCCTTTACTTCTCTTCTTAGCCTGCAGTTCGTCCCACCAAAGTGTTGCATACCCTTTTAGCCTGGTGACTGCCTGCTTCACCTTCTTCTCCTCATCGACATCTTCATAGTCGAAGTGTTTTTCCATGGACCTTATCTAGTCCAACAGTTCTTCAGCATCTAGATTTCCCTCATACATGGGGACTTGTATCTTAGCTCTGCCTCCCAATCTGGAAACTACTCTCAGTAAACGTTCTTCTGTAGCATCTTCTTCAACCTCAACCTCTTCACTTTCTGCATCAATGAAATCCCCAGTGTCAGGTGCTCTTCCTTCTGTTGCTTCTGTTGTTTCCAATCGGGCGCGAAGATCTCGCATCTCCCTTTCTACAACATGGTTGGCTAAAGGCATCTCTCGTCTTCTTGGAAACATTATGTCGACTATCTATCACACATAGAGTACAGCTCCAAGTTCTCTATCTCCTTCTTTTCCTCCTTCGCCTGAAGTCTACAGAAAAAAAACTTAGGCTCTGATACCACCTAATGAAGACCCCCTATCCCTCTTTAGGACTCCGCGACCTCCCAGTCAGGATCTTCTGGTTCCAAACTGGAACCCTTCGGACGAACACATAGGTCTGCCACAAATGCTCAGTTGACTTTCCCAAGGGCCAAGCATGAGCTCCCACAGTACATGACCAAGAGTCGTGACCGCACCCTTATCCTTTCTGCCTTTTGTGAATCGCGATTCAGGGTTTGGGAGATAAGGATCTCTGTCAACAGTCAACGATCCATATCTGGTTGTGATCGACAGTTCAGGTCGAATCACGATCTTGCAACTCAGGGTTTTGAAGTGAAAATAACTTCGCCTCCCAGCTCGCGATACCTGAGTCCACGAAATGGACTGACCTCGTTATTTTACGATCTCGCGACTCAGGGTTTTGAAGCACAAAGAACTCTGCCTCCCAGCTCGTGATACCCTAGTTCGTGAAATGGATCGACGGTCTAGATCTATCTGACATCGATGGTCACTATAACTCCTCATCTTTGGACGTTAAGAAGACTTCGCCACTAACCTCCTTGCAGCTCCACCTTATCCAATGACTTGCGGGATTTCGACATTTCTCCTCGAGGAATCTCCACCATCTATTCAAATATTTTATATCTCCCCTCCTGGGTCTATGCAGGGTTAAAGCCTGCAGTCCTACCTCAAATCAGATGGTTCATGGGATTCTCCACCGTGATCCAACGCTCGGCGACGTTCTTCCTCCTGAGATTTTACTACTTCAGATTTAGAATATTTTCTAGGTCTTCGAAGACTCAGTCTTCGCTTCTTCCAGGGAATGAGTTCCTGGATCTCGATAACACTTTCCAAAGAGATGTTCCTCCTGAGATTTATCTGGTTCAGACTTTGATTTCTCACACATTCCTTGCATCTGAGGGATTTTGATAACTCAGATCCACAGTATTTCTCATTGAGAAATTCCTCTAGATTTCCTTACATTCCTCTCTGGCTCGATGCACGCCTTGCAAAGCTTCCAATGAAGAGAAACAATTGAAACTGGAAAAAATCACAGTTCCATCCACTTGTTCATGAAAACAGAAATGAAAGGAAAAGACACACAATCCACACACAATACATTTGGGTAACTTTTCCTTCTATTATATTCACAAGTGCCCAATGGCTACATAATACATTCAAAATTACTGTAACTCAAAAAACTGAGATCTCCTGCTAACTCGCAGTTCTCTCTTACAACTAATTTCTCTCTATATTACAACTCTCTCTAACTAGGTGTACAAACTTCTACATAACTCAAAATTGTTTCTAGGGTTTCGCGTGGCTACTTTCCTACTCTAAAATTGATCGTATGCTATCTTAGTTTAGTCACATTCCAGAGCTAAAGTGGAAACTCCTGCTCTGTTTACGATTTCAAAACTTGCCTCAAAGGTTAAAATTTGGCATTGGTTCAAGCGTGCCTCCAAAGGTGAATTCTGGCACTGAGTGGAGGTAGATTCTAAAATCAGTTGTAACTGCCCATGTTGAAGTTCTGGAAGAAATCTCATGTGTTGAGTGGTCGTGCATCTGTGCGCTTGCCAACGATGCTCCTGTATCATACTCCACTTGAAAAAAATTCATGGACTCATGTCCATGAGATCCTCTACTGACTTTCCCTAGTTTGGGATAGTAGCTTCATTTTACCAACTGACATATTCTATTGGGCATCCCTTCCATTTGACCAGATACTCAAAATAAGTATTCCTCCTGGTCTTATTGCCAATCCTTTGATCCAGAATCTTTTCCATCTGTAGCTTGTCTACCACAGGCATCTTCTTCTCCCACTAAATTTTTCCTTGAGCTTCTGATCCTTTTGTGTCATATTTCCTGTACAGATACAGGTCTAAAACATTAAATATGGGTGAAATGCCCACACCATATGGCAGCTCAATCTCATAGGCGTTTGCATCAAACTTCCTCAATATATTATAGGGTCCTATCTCTTTCATCTTCAACTTGTTGTAGATTCCCCTAGGGAACCTTTCCTTCTTGAGATGTGCTAAAACCTGATCTCCCACTTCAAATAGAAGTTCCCTATAATGTTGATCATCTCTGTTCTTGTATTTTTGATTGGAACTCTCCAACTGTCCTTTGATCTGGCTATCGAGTCTCTCCATCTCCACAACAAAATCCTTTGCTCCAACACTCTTGACCTCACCCTGTTCCAAGTCTCTCAACTCAAACACTCTCCTGGGTTGCATTCCATAGAGTATTTGGAATGGACTCCTTCCAGTGCTGCTGTTTGGTGAGTCATTGTATGCAAATTCTGCTTGTGGCAGAATCTGATCCCATTGGTTATGGTGTTTAGTAACCAGACTTCTCAATAAGTTCCCCAAACTTCTATTTACCACCTAAGTCTGCCCATCTGTCTAAGGGTGATAAGTTGAGCTGAAGGAAAAATATGTCCCCATCTTCTTCCACAAGGTCCTCAAAAAGTGACCAACAAATTTTTTGTCTCTGTCTGAGACAATGCTCCTGGGTAGACCGTGAAGTCTCACAAGTTCTCTGAAAAAACGATTTGCAACATGTTTTTCATCACTGGTCTTCTTGCATGGGATGAAATGTGCGATCCTTGAAAACCTATATACCACGACAAATATGGAATCAAATCCCCTTTGTGTTCTTCTCAATCCCAACATGAAATCCATGCTTATTGCATCCCAAGGCCTCTCTGGTATTGGCAATGGTTGATACAATATAGTGTTCTGTCTTTTCCCCTTTGCATGTTGGCAGATCCTACATCTGTTCACAAATTTTATCACCTCTCTTCTCATACCTGGCCAATAGTATGAACTAATTAACTGTGAAAATGTTTTTTCATGGACAAAATGTCCAACCAATCGTCCACTATGCTTCTCCTTCAGAATATTGCCCCTCATTGAGCATCTTGGTATGCACAATTGATTTCCTATGAACAACAATCCTTCCTCAACCATATACTCTATTGACTAACTTCTATCTCTTAGTACATGGCTTGTACATGCTTCGTAGGCCTCCTTGAAATCTGTATCATCAAAATACATATCCTTAACGTGTTCAAACCCCAAGGTCTCCACCTAGAATTCTTGCAGAATTAAACATCTCCTGCTTAATGCATAAACAATTTTGTTAGCATTCCCAACAATATGATTTATGACAAAAGTAAAATTTTGCATAAAACAACCCATTTTTCATGCCTTTGATTAAGTTTTTCTTGTTGGGTTATGAACTGTAAAGCTTGGTTATCGTTGTACAAGACAAACTCTTGCAGGACAAGATAATGCCTCCATTTCTTCAAAGCTTGAATTAGGGCATAAAACTCCTTGTCATATGTGCAGTATTTCTTCTTAGTCTCATTCAGCTTCTCATTGAAATAGGCAACAGGTCGATTGTCCTGACTCAAAACTGCTCCTATTGCAACTCCACTTGTGTCACATCTTACCTGAAATGTCTTCCCAAAATTTGGCAAGACCATAATTGGTCATTCTGTTATCTTCTCGTTCAGTATATTGAAGCTCCTTTAAACCTCCTCTGTCCATTTAAAATATTTGTTCCGCTTCTTCACTATATCCATCATTGATGCACAAATTCCACTGAAGTCTCTAATGAACTTCCTATAGAAACTTGTTAAACCATGAAATCTCCTTACTTCGAACATGCTCCTTGGTGACGACCATTCCCTGATTGCTTTCACCTTTTCTCGATCCATCTTCAATTCATTCAAGGATATCACAAAACATAAGTAAATGAGCTCTGTCTTCATAAAAGAGGACTTCTTTAGATTGATCAAAAACATCTCCTATTGTAGCCTCCTCATTACTAGCCTTAGGTGCCTCAAATGCTCTTCTTTAGTCTTGCTAAAAATCAGTTTATCGTCCAGATATACAACCATAGACTTACCAACGAAATCTTTTATAATTTCGTGCATCATCCTCATAAAAGTGCTCGGGGCATTCATTAATCCAAATGGCATAAACAACCCCTCATACAGACCTTCATTCGTCTTAAAGGCTATTTTCCATTCATCACCTTCTCTCATCCTGATTTGGTTATATCCATTATTTAGATCTATCTTAGAAAAGAAATTTTCTCCACTTAATAAATCCATTAAGTCATCCATTCTCGGTAAAGGAAATCTATACCTAATGGTGATCTTGTTGATGGATCTCGAGTCTATGCACATTATCCATCGTCCATCCTTCTTTGGGATTAACACAGTTGGTATTGTGCATGGGCTCAAGCTTTCTCTGACTAAACCCTTATCTAGCAACTCTTGGACTTGGTTCCTGACCTCCTCATTCTCTCGAGGTGTTAATCTATAGGATGCTTTTTTTGGTAGGCTTTCTACTAGTATCGAGTCAATATGATGACTGATACTCCTTATGGGCGGCAATGAGTTTGACAGCTCATCCACCACTATATCAAAAAAATTATCCAACAACTCCTGAACTTCTTTAGGTAAATCATCCATTGATGTACTCGTAAGGATGAATTTGGGCTTCCTCACAACATCAAATTTCATTTCATGTTCTTCCTTGACCTCTTCCAGGAGTTCCTTCCCACTCATGAGAAGTATGCTTGTGGTGGATTCTTCTTTCACTCTCTTCTCGTCCATTGGCAACAACATATGTGTCCTACCATTCTTCTCCAGTGTATATGTATTGTTCCTTCGATCATGAATGACATTTCTATCAAACTGCCATGGTCTTCCCAACAAAATGTGGAATACGTCCTTGGGGATTACATCACATGGGATTTCATCTTTATATCCTCCTATTTTAATCTCAACCAGGCATTGTTTAGCGATTGTTACCTGGTGTCCTTTTTGTAGCCATGAGACTTTGTATGGCCTTGGATGTGTAGTTGTCTTCAGCTCCAATTTGTCCACCATCTCTATGGATACTAGGTTGTCAGTACTCCCACTGTCAATGATCACCTTGCATACTTTGTCCTTAGTCTTGCAAGCTGTCCTGAAGAGATTGTTTCTATGCACTGGCTTTTCAAATTCTGCCTATGGTTTTAAGAGAAATTTTCTCAACATCAGGGATGCTCCATCCTCTGTTCCTTCTGCTTCAACATCTGTTTGTCATGCTTCTGAAATGTGAGCTTCTCCTCCTTCCTTGTTTTTCTCAATACATTCCCAAGACATGTGCCCTATCTTTCCACAGTTATAGGACCTTACTTCTCCTCTACCTCTTCCTCTAGAAGAGTTTCTTCCACCATTTTGTCTTCCTCATGAACTTCCGCCTCGTTCTGAGTGATTGTGTGGTTTCTCAGCCTCATCCTTAGAATAATGTGCTCTGTCATGGTTAAATCCCTTGCTTTTTCTTGGGACCAAGACTTTACCTCTTCCTCACTGGTTTTGTTTTCTGTCCAGCTTCTCCTCTGCCTTCAGCGCAAACTGATAAGAATCTTCCACATTCCTCACTGACATCATGCTAATCTCATCCTGGATTTCATATCTCAAGGAATTTATATATGTGGTGACTCTTTCTTCATCTCTCTCCCTCTGTTCAGTTATGATGTTTAGCCGGTAGAACTCCTTGGTGTACTCCTTGACTGTCATCCCTTTCTATCTCAGGTTCTGTAGCTTCCTGAAAAAATTGATCTGGTAGTATTTGGGTATGAACTTAGTCTTCACTTTGGCTACCATATTGTACCAACTCTTTATCCTTTGCTTTCCTTTACTTCTCCTCTTAGCCTGCAGTTCATCCCACCACAGTGTTGCATGCCCTTTTAGCCTGGTGACTGCCTGCTTCACCTTCTTCTCCTCATCGACATCTTCATAGTCAAAGTGTTTGTCCATGGACCTTATCCAGTGTCAGACTCCCACTGTGGCATAATAAATGTTTCTCCTTTTCTCGAGGGACAAAATCCCTGAAATCCTACGGGGCTTAGCATAGGCTAGATTTCCCCTTTTTCCCACCTCTGTGTGATCATTGATCATGATCACAGGCCAAACAACTAGGCACCTTTTCACATTTCGCGACTCAGCAGTATAAGTGAGTGGAGTCTTTCGACTTTGCAAACCCCAAGATGTTGAAATGTCAAAGAGGCTTAGATAAGGAATTAGCCCCCCCTAAGCTATGCCTTGGTCCATATGACCACTTCTCATAAGAACACAGTGTTATTCCCTTTGGGACTTATCAATACGAGAGCTCGACCTCTTGTCAATAGGACTCCCGAATTCCCGATTTTCGATTCCCCATAATGGCCTTTGTGACATTAGCCCTCCTGGCTATGCCTTGATCCAGGTGACCATTCCTCATAAGACCTTTGTCCTATCTCTTTCGAGATTTATGAATACGAGAGCCTGACCTCTTGTCAACGGGACTTCCAAATTCCCGATTTGCGAAATCCTGATGGACTCTTCCTTTCAGGACTCTCCCGAAATCCTGGATTGCAGCCACATGTCCTCCCTCAGATGGCCGGTCATCGTCGTTTCGTGATTTCACTACTTGCAAACCCCGGTGACATAGATCCTCTATCAATTCGAATCCCTGGTATCCGAAATACCAATGGACTCTCGATCTCCGTCACGTGTCCTCCATGGATGGGCGACTCAGATCTATTTTGGGACTTTCATTGTGAAGTTTCCCAACATTTCACCATCAGGACTTCCGTAATCACGAAGTCCGAACTCCCGATACCAACTCCTATTTCAGGAATTTCGCCTCTGTTCACGAGGGCTTAGCCCTCATGCATCTCCTGACAGATCCCATGGTTGTCGGGTTTTTTAACTAAGATTTGACGGTTTAGATCTGTCCCACGCTGTGCACTCTCCCACTGCTCCTTGGACGTGGAAAAACCAATGGTCCAAATACTCCCATGGACCTTAGGGATCTACGGTCTCGATCTCTTCACTACTCAAGAAGATAAAGGAAAAGGGGTTAAGGAATTTAACGCCATCATTTCTTCCTCCAATATAATAGTCGTGAATGACCACAGATATTCCGACAAGATCTCGTCCATCAATCGATACTTATCCACATGCTACCATTTCGGGATTTCAAGAGGATCAATCTTCCTCGTACAGGTTTACTAAGACTTACGCCTTCAAATCCTTTTCCAGTTTCTTGGTGAGATTTCCAAGAAGGGTGTCTCTATGGGGAGATCTATCTAGGGTATTACCTGAGACGAATAAGAGTATGGATTTCTCGAGAGCAGACTTGAAGTCTGAATTAACTCAATATGCATATATATATATATACAAATCTATTTATAAAGATAAGCCATACGTGGTCCTTCCAATAAAAGCATGCAACCACCATTTTTTATCAACACCACACAGACAGTCTTATACTCAGACCATTCATAAACTACACAGACTATGAGCATACATGTCAGCATATAAGTTTCAAGATGCAGGATGATCATAAATGCCAGGATATACATTTCAAGATACAATATGTAAAACACTTATCAGAAATA
>JASDQU010503584.1:18900-39444 GCA_032191745.1 Picea mariana
GAGGATGAGAAAGATATCGATTAAGAGATAGATTGTATTCTCACTTCAGCTGAAAATCAGCATTGCAAACCTGAAAAAGTTACCTGTGATTGAATATTCCTTGGAAGATTGACAACAGTAAGAGAACAAGGATCAATTCCTGGCATCTTTTCTCTGCTATTAAAAGAAAACAGCCCAAAATAAATCCACTCATTTATTCCCAACCAGGGCAACATACCCAAAAGCAGGGGTGCCTTCCGAATGCAAATTCCACAAACAATAGGACTACCCACAACACTCTGGAATCTTATTGTCAATGCACTGCCTTCAACAACCTTGGCCCTCGCATCCAGCAGAACAAGTGGCTTGTTCGATCCCACACGAGCATATATATCCAACCCAGATAGAATCTGCATCACCCATTAGACAAAAATGAAACACTGGCATGTAAATTGATATGCTTAGCTCTCCTTGCTTATGTAGGCACGGGGTCCTGGTATTTTCTGTGGCTGCTGGATATGTTGTCCTTGATGCACATGCAAACAGAGTTTTAATGTAATAAAACAGAAAGAAGACTCGTAATGGAGGACAACACCCTGGACATGCAAGTAGGGTTTAAGAGCTTGGATTCCTTGCCTTGCGATCCTGTATGAACACATCAAATACGCGCATCCACGGAGGACCGTTGGTGAAGACAATCTCTGCAAAGTAAAGGTCCACCATATAATCTCCGGCAGAAAGATCCTGGACATTGTAACAGAAATCTCCATAACGAGCAGACTGGTAAACGCAGGGCCCCCATTCTTCAATACTCTCATCCGTCCTCAGAACATCTCCTCCAACAAAACACTTGTCATCTTCAAAATTCAAGGTACCCTTTACTGCCCGCCCTCCAGAATTTATGCATAGAACAACATCCTCTGCAAAATTTGGGTTGAAAACAACATTTTATAAAAAAAACCTTTCAAGCCATAAGAAGAATAAACCAAATATCAATCCACTTACCCCGAGGTAGTTCAAGCTTAGAGTTACAAGAAACGAGTCTGAGGCCCTTTCTGCAAAGCACGGCATCCTCTGTATCGCTCTCAGAATCTTCATCATTACAGATCTTGGGGAATTCTTCTACATTTGGGCTTGTACTCTGTACATTCTCACACATAGATGAAAGATCAGCGGGCACGGGCGAATCATGAGCGCTGTGTGATAAGAATCGGAAGTCCACATCCCCTGAAAAGGCTTGTTCCCAGGCATCGGAATCGAGGGCACAATTCTGATAATCGAAATTGCAATCCATAGATGATTCGCTGGATAAATTTTTCGTGGGAATCAGAGATCTGGGAGTTTAAGATAGCAAAATACACAAGGGAGATTTTCGTTAGAATCAGAGATCTGGGAGTTTGAGATAGCAAAATACACAAGGGGAGAGCGATGACTTCTTTTAGTTTGGCCTTTTCTATGTGCGGTACCCTTTGTATATCCAAAATTAAATTTCAAAATATCTAGCCGTTGAATTTCGAAAAATGACCGTTGGGTGAGGAAGAGTAATCATTGTATTCTGTGTTGACCTGGGACACTTGAAAGTCGCAAGGAGCCATGAAGATTCAAACATTCATCCTCGTAAGGCATTTTTGGTGGAGAAGCCCCTTTCCCTTGGGGCATTTTGATGATAAAATTTGTTTTAATGGAATTTTTTCTCTAAATTTGAGAAAATAATTAATAATTTTGTAAAAAGTTATAGTTTTATTTGAATCATGAAATTTTTTTAAAGAGGTTTGGTACATTTTAAAAATTTAAATTATGGAGATTTGGTCTATTTTAAAATCATTTTAATTATAAAATTTTATTTTTAAAAAGTTTGGTATATTTTAAAATCTATTAAAAAAAGTTTAATTTGTCCACTTATTTCAATCAATCTTCTATATGATTATCATTAATTACTACACAATTTGTATCTTAAACCTTGAAATTATAGTTATAATAGAGGAAATTTTGAAAATGACATTATATATTTGTCACTTCAAAAGTTTGGACTAAAAGTCTATTTAGTAAATATGCACTAGTCTAAATGTTCTAGGAACTTGATCTTTTTCCAGCCACTTAAAATAATAGAAATGGAAACTTGCATTTTTTGTTTGAAATCCAATTAGAATTATTTTGGATTAATGGAATTGCATATATCAATTGTTAATATTGAAAAATCAAGTTGTAATAGGGGTATTCAATGGTGTTGAATCCATTTATGCATTAAAAACAATGATTTAAACAATCTGAAATTATGATTTCAACAAAGATTAATGACCTGATTTTGATGATGGCAAAGTGGAAAAGTTTGAATTCGTAGAATGTTTAGCCTTCTTCTAGTAAACAATATTGACCATAGTACATGATAACATGAGAGAGAGAGTAAGTTAATAAGTGGACAAACTCACCTCCTTTTCGTTTAAAATTCTTCTCCAAATCCAATAGGTATTTTGTCGAAAGTCATAGTTTCCCTTGATTAATTGAAACTTCAACCATAAAACCTTGCTCCAAAAGATTTTGACCTATTTTAAAATGACTTAAATCACCAAAATTTAGAAGAAAAAATAATACAAGACAAAAATTTAACTCATAAAAAAATAAACTCGGTGAAAAAGCTGAACTTCTCCACTTATTAAATTAATCCACTTATTAAATTAATCCAATACCAAGGAGTATGTATCTAACTATATGTTAACTATTTGTTCTCATGTAATGAACACTTAATTGTGTGTTGGTATTAAAGACATTATTGAAGTTAAGTATGCAGGGCACTTTCACATTCCAACGTTTTGCAATATTATTATTTTGAAGTTAATTGTGTAGAGTTTATTGGAAATCTGAAATCTGAAAACAGGGATTTAATGAATGTCAACGCCTTGAGAACGTCATATAGGGATGAGGATTGGTTTTTTCGCATAAACTTTTGTATGATACTAATGTATTTATATTAATAATCAAATAATTATAATATTCATGTTATAGAAAATTGTTTAATTTATGAAATATTTGTTAAGTTTAAATATTAAATTTCAATTTCAATTTCAATTTTAATTTTAATGTTATTTATAGAATAAAAAAATAAAGAATAAATTGTTATTTTTATTAAAAATTAAATTAAAATTATATTTTTTAAATACATATTATATATAACTTATATAACAATAATATTATATAAATAATAGACACAAATATTTTTTTTTTAATGATTTTTTATTTTATCTTTTTTTTTCTCTTTTTTAAAAATCAAGATGTTATTAACATGTCTATGATTTAGAGAGGGGCCAATTCCTTATCAGAATTAGAAATTATTGTATTCATGAAGTCTCTTAATTCCGTAGTTACAATTACAATACTAAAGAAGGAAAGTTCAGTATTCATGTCTTCTTCAATATCTTCATTTGTTTCTTCTAGACAAATAATATTCTCCTTCTCTAGAGCAACAAATGAATGATTGACGTTATTTTGATATGTTTCTTCCTCCGAATATGGATGCTCACATATTTGCCATCTTTTATATTTAGGTGTATTTCCTTTGTTCCTTTTTCATTAAGCATGTGCATGAGGACAAGAATCATGGAAATGTTCTAGTTATTGGCAGAGACAACACTGAAAAGCAGTGTTCTCATAATCCAAAACTGAAACCCATCTAAAATTTCCCCATTGTAAGAGCATCTTGTCTGGTAGTCCCTCACTTATATCCATCTCAACACATAATATGGCATATGTGAAAAGACCTGGTTTAATCCACTCTAGATCTATTTTGATATAATTGCCCAAAGTATTGTTGATCTAGGTGGATCTCGGTGGCCACCCACCTTTTCCACTGAATCAACGTTTTCGAGCCTGTGGTTTTGATAAACCATGATATTCACCCTTTTGATGGGGAATGCAATGCAATGTCATCTCCATTTGTTAATTACAACCATTGTGTGTACATGCCTACAATGTTAATGCATTGGATCTCATTAGAAATCTGTAGTTAAGTGCGATTAGGCTAGAGTAGTACTGGGATGGGTGACCTCCTAAGAAGTCCTAGTGTTATACATGCCTAAGGTATTTTGTAAACTTAGACCAATTTATCTCACATGCATCATGGGAATTATTCTCCTGTCAATCTCTCATATATAATCAAGGTGAAGGAGGTCCTGTGAGCACACAATGGAGTGTGATGTAAAGATTGTTGTGAATGAAGCGTAGCCAACATTTCTTTCTCTTCAGAGATAAACTGCCACCATTCTAGCTAGTTTGTGTCTACAGTATTCTGTTATTTTTAAATATAAGTTGGGTTTCATTGTATTTTTTTGTTCTCTGTTATCATTTTTTGTGTATCTCAATTCATTCTCAGTATAATATAGATCAATTGTTGATATCTTTAAGAACTGATAAATGTCAAAAATGAAGCGACATATTTGAGCGTTGAACCCAAACTAGTATTTTTGTTATAGACATAGTGGAAGGATCAATGCAAGAAACCAATGGGTAACAAAAAGATATGTTATGCCCCAAAACTAGGGCCCTTTGCTTAAAAACTTCAATAATCAACAAGGTTTTCAAACCTAACAATAAAGAAACCCTTACAGCATAGATAAACCTCACAATGTTATGTCTATGTTGAATAAATCCATTGATACAAAATAAAGTAGATGGCCATAAACCATTAAATCTACATATTACCAAAGAGGAATGGTAAAATGAAAGCAACTCTGTAATCTTGGGCTTAGAGACCTCCAACTTGGGCACCTCTTCAAATTTCTCCACAATGTACACATTAAACATAAGAGTGTTTGAAGTAGTTGAATTAGATGGTTTGTTCCAAATCATATCCTTAAAAAGAGAGTTTGAGGATGGTGATATGCCATTACCCACCACTCTACCACTATAAGCAGAGAACCAAAGTGAGAGTGGAATCTTTGTCAATTCCATAGCCATGTAGTAAATAAGAATCAACAAGTTGTTTACCTTCATAAATAAGGTGTTGCTCGACCATCGAGATCCCATGCATAAGCATGAATTTGTGTTTAATATCTACCACATAGTCAGAGGAGTGAACCAACGAAATTAAGATTTTCCTTATAAGAAACTTGATCATGATTTCAAAACTCGGTATAAAATCAGAACCCTCTCCATGTAAGTCCATCCCAACATAATGATTGATAACAAGCATTACATCAAACGCTTGGCTTACACGGATTTTGTCAAACATTTAGTTTACACTTATTTCTACAAACATTTCTGAAACAAACATTTTGACAAACACATAGTGTGCAACCACAAATATTGAATGCCATGTCAAACACTTAGACTTGCATCCTCGTCTTTATGTATTACCATGATATATGCCAAACATTTTGAAAAACACATAATGTACAACCACAAATATTGAATGCCATGTCAAACACTTAGACTTTCATCCTCATCTTTATGTATTACCATGATATATGCCAAACATTTTGAAAAACACATAATGTACAACCACAAATCTTGAATGCCATGTCAAACACTTGCATCTTTCTCTTTATGTATTACCATGATATATACCAAACATTGAAACATCTCGTTCCACTAAAAACACTTTTTCTTTTTTAAATCCAAATACATTAATCATAATTTTAAATTTGTAAGTTAGTTTTCCATTTCCATTTCCACTATGAAGTTAAACTCATTAAATAAGAGTTATTAAAATTTCATATATATATATATATATATATATATATGTTTTAATCAAAACAAACTAATTTCAATATTAAATATTAGTTATTCTAATTTCATTTTGATTATTCTACATTTACATAACTAATATCAAATATAAATTAAAAAATAAAATCTAATTAATATTAAATATAAAATATAATTTAATAAAAAAATCAAATAAAATAAAATAATAATAATAATAAAGCTTAAAATAAAACTCAAAATAGTCCCACCAACATAGTCCCACCGTGGTCGGTGTAAAAAAATTAGTGTACTTTGCATATGCTCATAACAACTCAATTTTGAAAGCACTCCGAACATAGAGTACTTTGATAATTATTAGCTCTCATACCACTCAAAATATAAATATATTGGTTTGTAGGATTGCATTTTTCACATACATGTACTTTAAATTTAGACTAATATTCATTGTGTAACAACGTACTAATATTCTTCCAACGGTGTTAATTTGTCAACATTATATCAAATTATTTGTTTGATATCATTTACATGTTAATAAAAAACATATAAATAAATAAATAAATTATTTAAGGATTTAAATGGATGAGATAAATAAATGAGGGGTTATTTATATTATATAATTAGTGTGTTAAAGTTTTAGTATTTAGCTTAATTGATAAATGTTTTTGTATGAAAGTTTACAAAATATTTGGAATCAATTTTTATTGAATTTCTTGGGGTTATTAGTTAGTGTTTACATCAATAGTTACTATCGACTTCCATATAGAAAACTAAGGAAGAGGGGGGAATCCATGAGGGGCTGGTAATGTATTTGTGTCTTTCCTTGAAACGCTTGACATGCAAGCTAGTGTGTAATATCTCTGGTTTTAATCTCCACAAATTATAATGTAATTACGTAAATGTGATTAAGGATGGGGAGTGATATGTTGGGTTGAAGAGCATATTGATTAATATGGTCGAGGGCCAAACTATGTATTGTGTACATTGAAAGGATTAATAAAAATAATAATTGTTGGTTTTGGTACAAGAGGGATGATAACGATGAAGGGCTATGATTCCACAAGAGAGGGGGTTGAAGAGGGGTCCAAGGGGTTACCCATTTATATTAGTCCAAACCATTTTCATAGTAAAGTTTAGTTCCTTTGAAATATCAAGGGAGATACTAAAGTGATGTAAGAGTGGTAGGTGGGAAAGGTCAACTCACCAAATTTATGATAGCATGGGTTGAGTACAACCACTATTTTGGAAATGTGAGAGTCAAGCTTGCATGAGAAGAAAAGGAAAATCAAGTGCTTTATTAAGACAATTTTTGTTTGTTGATTTTGGAGAGCAAGAGAGGAGTTGGATGCTGGAAAAGAGCACCAGCCATGTTGTGTATGAGAATGGCCATTAGAGGGTTGAGTTTTGTTGACGCCAACAACTCCCCCTTCATTTTTGTCAAAAATGAAGGGGCTCCCATCAAACTTCGAAACAACTTCCTATTTTTATTACCCGATCCTACTTTTCTAGATTTGAGGGAGTTCTATGGTCTTTTGGTTATTTTAGTATTTTCATTCTTTTTAGTTTTGAATGCTTTTATGATTGATTCTTTTGGTTTATCTTTCATGGGGTATTCTTTTTAGTTTTAAGTGCTTTTATGATTGATTCTTTTGGTTTATCTTTCATGGAGTGATGAATAATCACGATTTTGGAGACAAGACTGTTGCGTCACGAAAGCTAGTTGTTTTGTCATGTTTTCTTTACATGGGTTGTGCCATTTGATTTTATTTTCTTTCTGTTGGACTTATTGAAATGGTTTCATGCCTTTGTTTTGTTCAAAATTGATTTTCATAAAGCTTCAACATTTTCGCCAATGATTTAACATGGTGCATAATTGAGCGAGTTGGACATTTTGGCGGATCAAATTAATTCAACCTCTTGTTACTTCGATGAAATCCAATCTATGTCTTTAAAGTATATATATAAGAAATTGGAAATGAGATGACGGTTTTCATTTTAAGCAAAGTATCACTTTTTACGGAGTCCTTACTTTTGTTAAAAAAATATTTTTACACATTTTTCTCTTTGACAAATTTCATTAGTTTTTCCCCTTGATGCTTTTGATTTTTGACATCCATTTCCATTATTAGAACTGAATTCATGACATTTCAATATGAAAAATGAATTAGCTCTACCACTTGATGAGTTGTTTGTTTTCTTTATTCATACTTTGAATACATGTAACAAATTTTTAAATATAATCTTTTAAATCGATTTTGTAATCATAAATACAAAAAAATAATTATAATAATAAGAAATTTCAGATTTCACATTAATTATTTTGTTATTTTTTTTCCAGTAATTATTACTATTTTTTTAAGTTTTGCATATATTTGAATAAAGAGATTAAGGAAATCAAAGATAATAGAGTTAGTTAAGAAATTAAAAGTGTAAGTATAGATATTTGTTAATGGGTTAAAGAAGAAAAACAATTTAAAGATTTCTTCACGATTCAAATATTTTCTCAATTTCTTAAAATAATGAAATCTAAGATTTTCTCAATCTCAATCTCCTAAAAGAATGAAATCAAAGATTTTGTCAATCACTTAAAATAATCACCTAAAATAATGAAATTAAAGATCTCTTAATTTTTTATTTTGTCAAATAATGAAATTAAGGATTTTTTCAACTCTTTACTTCTATTTTAATTGTTTTCCAATTATTTTAGGAAAATGTAAACTATATCTTAAAAAAATAAAATGAATTGGCAAATACTTTAATCAAAATTCCTCATTTTAATTGAGAATATTTTTTATTATAATAATAATATTAATAAATAAGACTAGTTAAATAAAATTCCTCATATTAATTGAGGATATTTTTTATTATAATAATAATATTAATGAATAAGACTAGTTAAATATTGATATTAATAATTATATTAATTAAAGTTGTTTTGTGTATAAGATATGCAAACAAATTAAGAGAACTTGTACTGGATCTAGAATCATACAATTCATCATGTGTATAACAAATTAAAATGTGTTATACTTTGGAGGATATAATTTTCTAACAATATTTATAAATAAAGAAGAAAGCATGATTGGGAAAATAAAAATTGTTGTAACCAAAAAAAATGAAATAAATAAAGTATCATAAAAATGTATTATAAAATGAGACTCTTATTTCAAAGAAAAGGAAAGCTTAAAAATCCAAAACTTTGATTGTATATTTTTATAAGGGCAAGGAAAGGATCAAAAGGCTTTGATCAGTGAAAGGCATTCTCAATTGATCAGTGAAAGGCACTCTCAATTGTTGTGATAAGATTATTCTTTCTTTGTTATGTGAATGTATTGTGTAATCAATTTATAGTATATGAAATTATTTTCATTGATTAAATTGAATTATTATATATCTTTTCATTGATTACAATTAGATGTGAAAGTGTATGTAGTAATCTTTTTATAAGTTACATTATACATATGTGTTTCACAATTACTAAGATAATAAGTTATTTTTCTTAGTAATTTATCCATTATCTTTATACCTAACAATTTAAGTTTTTCTCTCGGTTGAAGAACTGGATTTAAAACTTGTATATTTTTATTGAGTTTTAATTGAAGTTGAAAACAAACATATTTTAAAGAAGATTCATGTGGTTGAATAATGGATGGTATCTTTACATTTTTGTGAATTATGTTTATGTTATTCTATCATGTACAAACCATGAATGATTTTATGTTTCAATTGATGTGATTCTTTGGATATGATATTGGATTTTTCAAATAACTACTTATCTAAAAAATTACAATATATGTTTATGAGCTTCATATATTATTGAATGAACGAATTTCTTCTTTATTTAATAATAAATCTGTATATTGTATCTAATTTACATTACAGTTGCTCCTAGCTATCTAGGATATATTAATTATTCAAGTACTTAGAATATATTAAATTAGATCATAGATTAGATATGTGTTATTATATTCATTCGGATTGATATTACATTGTATCCAACCCTTTTTGGTGGCCATTGGGCCCACATACCAGTGGAGATCGCTACCTCAACGAGAGTGAGTTTGTCATTAGAAAATCCTCCCTTATTTTTGTTGGCGAATTTTTTCTGACCATCAATAATTTCATGCTGAAATTGTGGGTTTTGTACCTATAAAACAGGTTGTGAGCCTGTGGTGCATTTTTTCTGTTAAGAAAATGGCTCAAGAGCCTTGAGAAGGTTGTTGTGAGCACTCCTGAAGCAATTGATAATTCCTGGAGTCCCCAGCTAAGGGATTTTCTGTCCAACTGAGTGCCCTAGAGCCCTGGAAGGAAGTGGGAAGGCCCGAGGGTCTACATGGAAAAGAAGGGGGATCTCGTTCCTTGGATTGTGCAAGTTGTGAGGAAAGAGAGTTTGTGGATTGGAATTGTTGTTGGAATAGAACCTAGGTTTTGGGTTGTTGAATGTAGAGAGTGGACATCCAAGAGGGTAAAACCTCACTATGGACTCATAGCCTCAGCTTGAGGGTGGATTGTTGTTGAGAGAAAATTAACATCAAGCCTGTGTTTGGGGGAGGAACATCCCTTGTATGCAATCAGTTGGTTCATCAATTTAAAAGATAAGTGTTGTTGTATACTTTGCTATAAATGTGTGTGTGTGTGTGTGTGTGTGTGGGTTGTCGCAATTGCTAATTAGATGCATTCATGGTTTTTATTATGGTGTTAATTGCATGTGAATTTTATGGGCTTGTTTCCCTATGTTTAATTTATTTCCATTGGGGAATTTTAATTTTCGTAGTCAACAAAAAAGGGTATTTTACAATTGGTATTATAGCAAACTTCGTGTTTGTTGCTAATGGGTATCTTACAATTGGTATCATATCTTTTGGTTCAACATCGAACCCATATGGAGAAAAGATCAACACATATTTGAGAAATTCGTTATTGCAGAATTTCAGTCTATGTTGAATTTGGGAAAAATGGTGAATTTTAGAGTGAAATTCCCATTTTCTAGAAGAAGTAGGCATGTGATTTGGAAAAGGGATGCCAAATTGACAGTCGCAAGGTCAAGTTTTTCCCTAGGAAACTAATTCCAAAGCTCCCATGGTGACCAAAAGAGAAAATTTCACAAAAATTATAAAAATTATAATTTTTTAGGATTTTTGAAAAATTTCGAAAAGATGATGGCATGGACCATACCCATGATGTGGACTAGTAGGTTCCAAATTGGTCGCGCCATGGTGGTAGAAGTAAAGGGTAATATAATGGATTTTGATGAATCAATGACCAAGATTACATTTGATTTTGAGATTGACGCCCCAAATTCATCCTAAATTTAGTCAAAAACTTATAAGTTTCGGGGTTCGGTGAAATCCTATGAAGAAGTGAATTTTTCGTAGATCATCGATGAAGGAAATTGTCGATCGTTGATGGAGCAATCATATTTCGATGAAATTCTATGAAGTTTAGACATTCGTTGGTTGTTGATGTGAAGAAATTACCTATCACCGATACAAACTTAATTTGTCGATCATTGATGCAAAGAAAATCATTGATCACCGATGCGAAGGAATTCGTCGATCATTGATGCGAAGAAAATCGCCAATTGTCAATACGAAGGAATTCACCTATCGTCAATGCAAAAGAAATCACCAATCATCGATGTAAAGGAATTCGTTGATTGTCGATGTGAAGAAAACCATTGATCCTCGATGAAAAGGAATAATTTTGTCAATCGTCAATGTGAAGAAAAACATCGATCATCGATCCAAAGGAAATTGTTAATCACCGATGCAAAGGAAATTTCCAATCATTGATGAAAAGGAAATTATTGATCGATGATGCAACAGAGATTGGCAATCGTTGATGAAGTGTTTTAGTGATCACCTAAGAAGGGGAAAGTGAAAGAAATAAGAGAAGAAAGAGGAGAAAAGGAGAAGAAGGGGAAGAAGAGAAGGAGAAGAAGAGAAAGGAAGAGAAGAGGATAAAGGGAAGGATAAAATAGACAATTTACAAAACAAAACATGTAACATACCCGACCCCCAAAGTACCTTCTAAGAAATGGGGTATCCAAAAATTTTCTTCTTCTGACAACACTACTGTATTCACGGACTCACGGGTGGTGGTCTTGCAGACTCATAGTCTATAATCATACATTTCACGAACCCACCCCCCAACACTTAACTTATTTTTCATTCATAGACCCACGGACTCGTGGGTGCATAGTTTTGTGCCTTCCCTTCATAAGTCCATCCAAGAAGTCTCGACACTTAGATTATTTTGTGATCCTATTGGGTTCAGGGGTTGTTAGACTCATGAACCCGTGAACTCATTCATCTCACCTTCCCATCTCCATGAACCCACCATGCTCCCAAATCCACTACCTACATGTTACACATGTGGACCTACCCAACATTGTTACTTGGCTTGACACGTGGCACTCAGACCACATCACCCTTCGTTTACCCAAAGACCTTATCACGATGCCATGTGGCACTGTGGGCCACTCTCCTCATGGACCCTCCACGTGGACTGACATGAAATACACGTCATCATTGATATATACTACGATGAAGAAGGTTTATTGTAGTCTTTCATCAGAGTACCATATCTAATGCTATCCCGGTGTCCTTAATTTAGTAAGAATCTAGTCTTTAATGCTTTGAGTTTTTCTCAGAATTTTTCCTAAGACTCTTAAGACCATATGGAGGTTGTAAAACCCACCCCCAAACTGTTAATATTTTCTCAACATGATGTAAGGATGAGAAATTTGAGCCTAACACACTGTCTGTAGTTGTTCAAGGCCTTTCCAGCCCAAAATACTGAGTTTTTACTCACTTAACCTTGCTTGTAATAAGATGGGTAATTATCCCACTTATCATATGTACAATTATTAATTCTACATAGACAGTCGAAGATATAAAAAAAGTTGTTAATAAACATTTTCAAGGTATTATAGCTACAAAATCCATCATTGAACCAATCTCATTTCCGATACGCTCAAGATAATGATAATTATGGAACCCATGACACAATTACCAGTTTACATCATCTATACAATTTTATAGGGAAAATTACTTAAACTGTATTATGAATAAAAATTAATTATGACCGGAATTCATAGTATTTTACACACTAATAATCAACACAGGTTTTCATACATTCTCAATCAACAATAATTAAACAAGCAAATAATGATCACTTATCTGGAACAACTGAACCACCAACTGCATGCAAACCTCTTACTTTCCTCCCAACCTTAGACATAGTTCCCCACAAACTGAGAACAGGTCACCCCAGAGCTGGGCTTGAACTCCATTAGGGTAAGGAAAATCTATCCCCAGAGGTCTCTCAGCAATGACAATATCTCAATAAAGGTGCAAAGTTCAAAAACACTCTTACATACTCTACTTTCCCCACATGCTTGTCCCACCCATGAAATGTGCTCCCTATGGCCTCCCACTCCCTTCCAGGCTTCAACAACAAGCCGGACAGGAATAATCAGAGTTCTATGACAACAACTTGGCACCTATGGGAATCAAATTCCCTGCAATTCTCTCACCTGAGGAGAATGCACACGGGTCTGACAACCCACCTCTTTAGCTTAACTATTCTCTTTCGGTTCTCTTCAGCAGAATCCTACGCTCTCCCGGTTACATGTATAGTAATGGTAGCATGAAATTATCGATGAAAGCAATGAGGTGAGGTGGTGAATAATGATCAAATGGTGGTATGAATGAGCTAATGTCCCCAAAACTTATGTGCATGTTCACAAATTGAAATTTTTCATGTTGGAAACTGCATGGGCCACACATGGGTTCCCTCACATGGTGATATGTTTCCTCATAGGGACTTAGGATAGAATGCAGTATCCCCTACCTTATACTTTAACTTTAGGAATAATGATAAAATATTCCTTTTTGGCCTAAGCACCCTTAGCTTATTCCCTTTTCTAGACTCTTAGCCCCCCTTTCCCATTCTAGTGGAGTTTATCCCCCTTACTCTTCTTGTCAGGATGGTCTGCATACAATCGTTTTTTCTTTCATTAATTTCAAGTGAAAATACACAATACAAAACAGGCTCATTGTCCAAAAGAGGTTCCTGGATCACCATCCTATACGCATACTTGTAATTACATTTAAACTGGGATTCGACTTAGGGGTATTACATTCCCCTCCCCATTATTTATGCATTTTCCTCAGTGCAACATATACATATGTACAAACAAAATTTCAAAAAACTACAAAAAGATGCAGATATTCTACCCACATAGCATATTCATGTTCCTAGGTTGCTTCCTCGGGTTCGTACCAGGTCCATTGGACCTTTACCATATTTTTGACTCGATTCCAAAGTTGTTTTGTTTTCCAATCTAAAATGCATATTGGTTGTACCTGGAATTTTCCCTATAGCTCTACCTGAATCTCATTCCAATCAATGACATGATTAGTATCAGGTACATATTTTTTAAGTAAGGATACATGAAAAACATTATGAATTCACATCGAAGCTGGTAATGCAAGCATATAAGCTACATGACCAATCATTTCCATAACTTCGAATGGCCCACAATATCTTGTTGATAATTTTGAACACCTTCCCAATCTCAGAGAACTTCGTCTCACTTTTACTTTCAAAGATACATGGCCACCTACTAAAAATTCTCTAGGATTTTTATGCTTGTCAGCATAAATTTTATGCATGTCCATGGAAGCTTTCAAGTTTTGTTTTATCTGCATCACTTGATCCTCCATATCCCAGAGAAAATGTGTTCCAATTATTGTTCTATCAGCTGGATTGTTCGAGCTTATTGGTGTATTGCATTTCCTTACGTAGAGTGCTTCAAATGGACTCATCTTTATAGATGCTTGGTATCCATTATTATAAGTGAATTTGACCAAGTGTAGGTAATCCTCCCACTTTGAGGGTTTATCCATGACATACATTCTATACATGTCTTCTATTATATAGTTAACTCTTTCAGTTTGTCCATCTAACTCAGGATGGTAGGTTGTGCTAAAATTTAAATTTGTGCCCAATCCTTTGAATAACCCTTTCCAAATATTCGATGTGGACTTGGAATCCCAATCAGATACAATAGTATTTTGTATACCATGAATTATGGCTACTTCCTTCAAGTAGATATCAACAATGTTGGTTGCCTTGTGAGTTCCCTTCACAGGAATCAAATGGGAAGCTTTGGTAAGCTTGTCCACAACTATCATAATTGAATCATGTTGTTTGACGGTCCTGGGTAGTTTAGTAATAAAGTCCATGGTTACCACTTCCCATTTCCACTGTGGAATGGGAAAAGGTTGTAGTAAACCCATTGGGTGTCTATGCTCAACCTTGACATTTTGATATTCAAGGCATTTGGCAATAAAATCTACAACCTCTTTTTTCATATTTGGCAAATAATATAGTTTTTTGGCAACTATGATCGTCTTTTGGTGTCCTAGGTGTCCAACATAAGGTACCTTGTGCATTTATGATAAGAGCATATTTTTCAACTCTTGATTATCTGGCACATATATTCTATTCTTTAACGTAAGAATTTTTTCTTCCTTTAACTCAAAATTCTCAATTTTCTGCTGCAATTTTCCTTTTTGTAGCTTTTCTTTCATTTCCTCATATGTTTGATCTATTTTTGCAGCTTCTAAAATTATGTTTTGTAAATCAGGTTTACACATGTTGATGTTTGTAGCATGTATCTCATGTTCTCTTCTGTTGAGTGCATTAGACACTTTGTTCTCTTTACCCTAGATGTGCCTAATATCAAAGTCATATTCACTTAGGAGCTCTAACCATCTACTTTTCCGGACATTCAAGGTTGGTTGTCCAAATAAATATTTCATCCCATTGTGGTGTGTTCTCAATTTAAATTTCCTACCCATAAGGTAATGCCTCCACTTTTTTAGAGCATGAAAATTGCCCACTAGCTCTAAATCGTGAGTGGCATACAATCTCTCATGTTCCTTCAGCTTTCTTGATTCATAGCACACTACATGTCCATTCTGACTAAGGACCCCACCAAGCCCTCCTTTGCATGCATTGATGCATACAAAAAAATGCGCATTAGGATCGACAATTTTTAGAATTTGTGCACTTGTCATTATACTCTTCAAATGTTGAAAGCTTCTTTCACATTCAGGTGTCCATCCAAATTTCACACCTTTCTTCTGTAGAGATGTAATTGGGTGTGAAATGCGAGAAAATCCTTCAATGAACCTCCTATAATAACCTAGTAGTCCCATGAAGGACCTCACCTTAGAGACATTTCTTGGTGTTGGCCATTTTGAGATGGATTTTATCTTGTCAGGGTCTACAACTTTACCTTCTTATGATATGATATGGCCCAAGTAATGAATTTGCCTCTAGTAGAAAGAACATTTACTCAACTTAGCATATAACTGATTTTCTCTCAATACTTGCAACACCATTCTCAAGTGTTGTCCATGCTCTTCTTCAGATTTGGAATAAACAAGGATGTCATCCAGGAATACAATGACAAACTTGTCCAATTATTCTCTAAAGATACCATTCATTAAACACATGAAAACAGTTGGTGCATTTGTCAATCCAAATGGTACCACCGTAAACTTGTAGTGGTCGTACCTTGTTCTAAAAGAAGTCTTACTAATGTCCTCTTCTTTGATCCTCACCTGGTGATATCTGGATCTCATATCAATCTTGCAGAATAGTTTTTCATCTCTTAACTGATCAAAGAGGTCATCTATCATTGGTAGAGGATATTTTTTCTTTGTTGTTACCTTATTCAGTTGCATGAAGTCAATGCAAAGCCTCAAGGTGCCATCCTTCTTTTTTACAAACAATACTAGTGTACCCCAAGGTGACACACTTGGGCGTATTTATCCCTTCTTCAAAATTTCTTCTAACTACATTTATAATTCCTTCAACTTGGGTGTGCTCATTCTATAGGGAGATTTAGATATAGGGGCTACTCCAACCATTAAGTTAATTAATAAATCAATATCCCTTTTGGGTAGTAATCCGGGAATTTCTTCAAACACATCTTCAAATTCTTTTAGAGTCGTACAGTCCTCAATGTTGGTTACCTTGTCCTTAAGATATTCCTCCATATGTGCAACAAATAGTTGACATCATTTTCTAAAACTTTTATTTAGTTGTAAGGTTGAGACTTCTCTAATGGTTACAGCTCTTGGGATCCCCTGTACATTTCTTAAGTTCCCTTCCTCATCTAAGCAAGTAAAAGTTTTGTTGTAACAATCCAAAATTTCATGGTGCTTATCCATCTAGTCCATGCCAATGAGACAGTCATAAGATCCCAAATGTATTATATTCAGATCTACTTTGGTACTCAACCCATTCATTTCCATTGGGCATGCCTTAACCATTTCATTAATATTCCTTTTAGTCTCGGTAGCTAGATGTACCAACCAAGGTTTTTCCAATTTTCTTCTTGGAAGATGAAACCTTTCTTCCATTTTAGGATCTAGATAACTATGACTAGCTCCTGAATCAATCAAAATAGAAATAAGTTGGTTGTGGATTTTACCTTTTACTTCAATCATGTGCGACTGAAATTCGGCATGTTTGTTATCTAAGGCTGCATAAATTATGGGTATGTTCTTGCCCACATCTTCTATTGTTTCATCTTGTTGTGCATTGTGAATAACCTTTGTTTTTTCAGCTCTTAGAGGACATTCTCGATACATATGGTATCCATTACAACTCCAACGTTTTATGAGTTGTTGTCTTGGTCTTTGTCCCACGGTTTCATCCATCCTAGGCTCTTTGGAAACTCGTTGTCTTTGAGTATCATTACTAAAAAAATGGGGGATGGTTTCCCTTCTTCCTCTGCTCCATCTTGTTTTTCTTTTTGTCCTCCAAAGCCTTCTGAAAAGTTATCTTCCTTTATGTTGATTAGAGAGACATTTAGCTCTTCTTATGGTTTCTTCTAACGTCTTGGGATCATCATATTGTATCTTATCACTTATTAATGATGGTCATCCACTCAAATATCTTTGAATCTTCACTTGTTCATCTTTGATAAAGAGCACATATTTCAGTAATTCTAAAAACCTTCTCTCATACTCATCTATAGTCATGCTTCCAAGTTTGAGTTTGAAGAACTCTTTCATTTTCCTATCAAAGTAATGGATGGTTAAGTATTTCTTTCCAAAATATTCCTTAAACGTTTCCTAAGTAACATTCTTCTCATCTATGTTTTTCACTTGTACAAAATGATCCCACCACATTGATGTTTTTCCTTTAAGCTAATAAATTGTTATTCTCCCTTTTGCTTGAGGGGAATAGTTGTGCAGCTGAAAGTATTTCCTCATTCCCAACATCCAGGTCTCAACATCCTCATCCTTTTTTTGCTCACCATCAAAAGTAGGAGACTTGATCTTACTCATTTCTCCCCTTAGCTCATCTGCCCAAGTTCTCCTCTTATGTTCTCTAACAGTGGACGAGCTTAAACTACTGGGTGGCCTCCTAGCTGAGTGTTTAGGCGAGTGTCGATGATAGCTATCATCGCCCCATGTCTTACTTCTTTTGTCACGAGACTTAGGTTCAAATTCTTTATCCATTTTCCTCTCTATCCTATTCAGTTTTTGTAAAATCTTGATGTTGAATTCATCATGTTGTTCTTTGGCTATTTTGAGTCTTTCATTATCTACTTTATGACTTTGAACATCATTTTGCATATTCTTGATGGTTTCCATCAAATTCATGCTTTCCTCCTTACTTGTGTCGTGTCCATTGGATTTTTTTCTTTCATTACTCATATCAAACCATTGTCCTCTCATTTCTTCCTCGCGGTTGGAATTCCTTTGTGCCTATTCAACGTCTGTCATGATGTTGTTCTCCGTTTCAATCTGTATATATTTGGAAATCTGCAAATTCTAGAATTAATAGTATTTGTTAGACAAAATTGATATATATAAACTTTGTAATTACTAACTCTTCTTATCATTAATACATTTGTTCTATCAATGATATCTGGTCCATCTAGGCCTAGTGTTGAACCCGTAGCTCTGATACCACTTTGTAACATACCCGACCCCCAAAGTACCTTCTAAGAGATGGGGTAACATCCCTACTATATTCATGGACTCATGGGCGGTGGTCTTGCGAACTCATAGTCTATAATCATACCTTTCACGAACCCTCCCCCCAACACTTAGCTTCTTTTCATTCGCAGGCCCATGGACTCGTGGACTTGTGGATGCATAGTTTTGTGCCTTCCCTTCATAAATCCATCCGAGAAGTCTTGACATAGATTATTTTGTGATCCTATTGGGTTCAGGGGTTGGAGGACTCGCGAACTCACATACGCATTCATCTCACCTTCCCATATTCATGAACACGTCGTGTTCCTAAGGCCACTACCTGCACTTTACACATGTGGACCTACCCAACATTATCACTTGGATTGACACGCGACACTCAGACCACATCACCCTTCGTTTCCCCAAAGACCTTATAACCATGCCATGTGGCACCGTGGGCCACTCTCCTCATGGACCCTCCACGTGGATTGACATGAAATACACCTCATCACTAATATATCCTACGATGAAGAAGGTTTCTCATAGTATTTCATCAGAGTATCGTATCCAATGCTACCCCAACGTCCTTAATTTAGTATGAATCTAGTATTTAACGCTCTGAGTTTTTCTCAGAGGATTTCCTAAGACTCTTAAGACCATCTAGAGGTTGTAAAACCCGCCCCCAAACTTTTAATATTTTCTCAACACGATGTAAGGATGAGAAATGTATGCCAAACACACTGTTTGTAGTTGTTCAAGGCCTTTCCAACCCAAAATACCAAGTTTTTACTCACTTAACTTTGCTTGTAAAAAGATGAGTAATTACCCCACTTATCATATGTACAATTATTAATTCTACATAGGCAGTCGAACATATAAACATAGTCGTTGATAAACATTTCCAGGGTATTACAGCTACAAACTCCATTATTGAACCAGTCTCATCGCCAATATGCTCAGGATAATGACAATTATGGAACCCATGATAGAATTACCATTTTACATCATCTATACAATTTTTATAGGGAAAATTACTTAAACGGTATTACGAATAACAATTAATTATGGCCAAAATTCATAGTATTTTTCACACTAATACTCAAAATAGGATTTCATACATTCTCAATCAATAATAATTAAACAAGCACATAATGATCACTTATCTGGAACAACTAAACCACCAACTGCATGCAGAACTCTGACTTTCCTCCCAACCTTAGACATCATTCCCCACAAACTCAGAACAGGTCACCCCCGAGCTGGGCTTGAACTCCACTAGGGCAAGGGAAATCTATCCATGGATGTCTCTCAGCAGTAGCAATATCTCAATACAGGTGCCAAGTTCAACAACAATCTTACAGACTCTACTTTCCCCACATGCTTGTCCCACCCAGGAAGTGTGCCCCCTATGGCTGCCCACTCCCTTCCAGGCTTCAACAACAAGCCAGATAGGAATAATCGAAGTTCTATGATGAAAACTTGGCACATCTGGGAATCAAATTCCCTGCAATTCTCTCACCTGGAGAGAATGCATACGAGCCTGACAACCCGCCTCTATAGCTTAACTATTATATTTTGACGCTCTTCAACAAAATCCTACACTCTCTCGGGTATAGGTAGGGTAATGGAAGCATGAAAGTCCCAATGACAACAACGAGGTGAGGTGGTGAATAATTATCGAATGGTGGTATGAATGAGCTAAAGTCCCCAAAACCTATGTGCATGTTCCCAAATTGACATTTTTCATGTTGGAAACTACATGGGCCACACATGGTGTAACACCCTTTTTGTTACTGTAACGCTCTGATACCATACTGTAACACCCTTTTTGTTACTGTAACGCTTTGATACCATACTGTAA
>JASDQU010503585.1:0-13152 GCA_032191745.1 Picea mariana
GTTTTCCAGCTTCCCCTTAAGGAATTGTCAGTCATCCTTTCAGATCTTTCTAATCCCTTCTCATGCCTCAAGTTGTGAAGATGTCCAAGGTAGCCAACATTCATATTCCTCGAGTCGGTGTTTTTAACCTTTGACTTTTCATGATCCATTTCTGAGATGGATTGAGCACTCTCCTGAGAGTATGTCTTGGCATCACTTTTTCCCTCCCACCCGCCTCCATGATCTAGACCTTACAGTTCCATTGATATGATATATTTTCTAACTCATGTTATTGTTGTGCTTAACCTATCACTATTTTGGCTTATGATGAAGCACAAAGGAAGGTATTGTGGGACGTTGTTGGATGGGTTTTATTGATTGTTTGAACACATCTAACATCCATCCAACAGGTAAGTAGGTAGGCATTTTTCATTCATTGTATATACCATTGCATTGCATGGTAGAGTAGTTTGCTTTCACACTTATACATATGAATGCTTTTGTTTCAGTTATATATATATATATATGAATTGGGGTGATATCACCACACCAAATGATTACTAATAATTGCTATTGAGATCAAGCAGGTTACAGGTTACTCCAGATATGTTGAAGTTCTCATTCACTCTACAGTGATCACATGTCCCCGAGTTGGAGCCAAATGTTATCCCCCACTTTTATGGATAACTAGAAGATCATGTCTCGAGGCCCATAGGTCCTAGACATGGAGTACCGAGAGCCAGATCGACTTGAGCATGGCCCTGGAGGGCCCATCGTTTCTCCCTTTCAGCGCCTTCACTTTCTCAGCAACAACAACATCCATCACCTTTGACTTGGTCCTGTATCAGAGATGGTTCTTGCTCCATGAGGTAATGAGTCCGGGTATCATGGTATGTGTCACTTTGATCCTAAAAACCATTGAATATGTGCATTTAATTCCTTTTGTTTATAACAAATGCTTGGATCTTATACTTTTCCACTTGACCATGTCTGGGGGGAATGACAGGATTCCCTAGTAATCCTGTGCCCATAGGTTTTGAGTTTCCACTAGGGGGATTTCTGAAAAGTCACCGTCTTCTCCCATCATAACCACTTTTTCATGTTGCTCCCAGCTCATCCAACCCATTACACTGGTCCGGGCATTGGGTTGGCCAATTATTTAAGGGTTGCACCTTGCCTTGTGGGAAGAAGGGGATAAAGGCCCAGAAGGTAAAAGCAAGATGGAAAAATATAAAATCCTAAAAATAAAACCTCGAGATTCTTTGCCCATGGATCCCCGAGAAATAAATAAAAGTTTTCTCAGCAAGAAACAAGAGGGACCCATAAAAAAATAATAAAAACAAGACCTAGTCAGAGGATAGGGGGTCTCATCATGATCCAACCTATTAGGTTCATGAGTACCTAGCAGTATGACACTACTAGCAGTCGGTTACCATGCCAGGATAGTGGCTCTTGGTTGCATGGCAAAGAGAAAGGGATTCTCAGCACGAGCCAACCTTCTCATTTATGTGAAAGAACTTGTGGGTAACACTGGCACCACTGATCACAATGCCATGGAAATGTCTCCTAATTAGCCTCTTGAAAGAAAAAACAATAAATAAATAAGAATAAATTGCATGAATGGGCTTGGAAGCATTTGCATCGAGGACAGGTGCAACTCACCTTCTACAAAGGAACCCAAAAGTAAGTCTTTCATTTCCCTGCTTTCACTGCACCCCTTGTCAAGACATCCCTTATCCACCTCACCCATTTACATAACTTGGATTTAATCTCTTCCGAAAACATCCCTTTTCCAGTGGACACTAGCCCAATAGGACGCCCTGTCACCTCCTCCAAATTTATATTGCAGATTTGTATAATGTCTTTGAGTACTTGAATGGGGTAAAAGGGGTTTTATGCACTTGTTTAATAATATTTATGATGAGATGTGATTGACATTGCTATGATCCTTGTGAATTATGAGCCCATGGAGGGTGTACTTGTTGATGTGCAGGATCATGCTCGACTGACAGGTACCACATTGGACATGTACACATGGGGAGATGATTAGTTCAGACCTCCATGGGGCTGAAGATCCCACCAGATGGATGTTGAGACCCCAGTAAGGGGCAGAGACAGGACATAGGGGTTTTCACCGAAGAAGAGGAGGACGTTCCACAGAGGCACCCTGGTAGAGCCTTACCTAGGGGGGTTGTGCCCTCTTCATTGGAATGTTGGCCCTGAAAGGCCCAGGACGTCACCCAGGATGCCCATGACGTCATCCAGCACTGTGGACATTTTTGGAGGCAGCTATGGTAGTTTTGGCACGTGTGGAAGGTTGGAGAAGCCCAAGGAGGGCTAACGTTTTTCTCCAGGAGGCTGCATTTTCCCTAGAAAGGGCTAACATCACCCTAGAAGGGGCATGACGTCTCACTTTTTCTTGATGAGGGTTTCATTTATGAAATTTAATGTAAAACAATATTATTGGGTATTTTGGCCTTGTCGACCTTTTAATGACCTAAAATTTAATTAAGGTCATTGATACTATATAAATTGAGGGTTTTTACTCTCATTTTTTCATCATCTTTCACTCACTCATTAGTGAGGTCTGAAATTTGCACCCTATCTTAGGGTTTTGGCTGAAATTGTGAGGCGCACTTGTTGAAGGAAGACATTTTTGGACTATTTTGGCATTTCTTCTTGGTGGAAGGTTTATAACTAGGGTTTGGCTACTTAAATGAATGGTTTATGTAAGTGAATTTCTCCAACACTTATTGATTAATGATTATAGTATTATTTACTTGCATTTGTTATTATAATTTGTTGCATTAAAACCCTAGGTGATAAGCACTAGTTAATGTCCTTATCTCATGTCCCTACCAAGTTAAGAGCTATTTTGATTTTGCTGAAGTAAGATAGAGCCTTGCCATAGCAACACTCTATCTCTACTCTACTAAGATATTTGTTTTTCTCTTGTTATTGAGCTAAGAAGGAGGAAGACTCATCAAGGCCTAAGGTTTCTACACCTTGATGAGTTGTTTGCCCCTAGGGTTTGTTTGATGAAGCCTCGCCTTAGCAACACTTCACCTTCTAACACTCTTGTCTTTAGCCCTATAAATCCTTTCTTAAGCTAGCCGATTTCATCTAGCCAATAAGCTAAAGAAGGAGGAGAAATCACTAAGGCCTAGGGTTTCTACACCTTAGTGAGCCTTTCTCCCCTATGGTTTCATTGTTGAGGCCTTGCTATAGAAACACTTACACATTGAACCCTCTTGTCTTTGGTCTTTCATTATCATTTATTCCTTCAACCTTTGTAGTCTCTTTTGACTCCATTTTACACTGGTAGCACACTGGTCTAAGACCTCTTGCATTGAGTAACTTGATCACAAACAAACACCTAAACTTTGAACAAATTATAACTCTCACTAACCCTAACCCAGACTAATCCTACTAACCCTATTGCTGGCATCACCTTCTTATGCTATAAACACCTTTCTGCAACATCTGTTTTACTTCTAAAGAAATTGAATGATTGGTTAAGGCATTGTTTCTAAAGTGTTGATATTGTTACATTGAATGCCAAAGTTTCTTTAGAATTTATTGAGAAGTGATATTGTAATCATTTTTATTGTACAAACATTGATTTACTTCATCAATATTATTGCTCAATTTCTTATTATCAGAAAAGACATTGATTGTATGAAGTACTAACCAACAAGTAAGCTTTCACATGTAGAGTTTCTTTGTTTCTTTGTCTCGGGAAGATACACTTCTTGGTTACTACTTCCAGTTATCTTTTATATTTATTAGCTATTAAGTTGGAATTTCTGATCAGGTGGTGACTTGTGAGGGGAAATATTATTATTTATCCTTCTTAAGCCTTCTCAAAACCCCAGGTCACCGGGGACGTCTCCCCTGGGCCTTACCTCCCTAAATAGAAATAACCTTCCCATTGAGGTGGGAGTGGTGGGAGTGGTTCATTTATGCCAGTTTGACCTCCTTTCATACATCCATCATCTTAACTACAAAATATGCGATAACATTTTGGCATAGTTGTCGGGGAACACCGAGTCAATTCTCCTCATGACGATACTTTTCGGTAAGCCTTGCCTCTAGAGTCTTTATCTTACAAGCTTACCTGGCGACTCCACTTAGGGTTTTTTTCCTTTTCCTTTGATAATTTCAAAGCAAATTATCTGGTGACTCCACTAACCTTTTCCCAGGTGCCACCTTACTCTCAACTCTGTGATATTTCCAAGTTATGGGATCATGGCGTCCTGGGAACAACTGTATCAAACTATTGATTTCAAAAGCCTTCAACGATACCCAACCTATTTTGATAAAAAATGGTCAAACAACCTTCCAACATTTTGGGGCCTCCCAACTCCTCACATCGTAAAATTTTTGGAGTATATAAGCGAGGTAGAATTGGGAGGGGAGGATGTTCTGACAAAATTATTCATACTCTCTCTGCCATCCTTCTTGCAAGATTAGTTTAAGGGTTGTAGCAAATATATGGGTATATCATCTTTCGTACACCTCATCATTAGGTTTGTTGACTTTATCAAACCACGTTGCCAAACGTATGAATATTCCCTTCAAAATCTCGCAATAGCCTTGGAAGACGAAGGATTCACCACTGAGATTGTAGAAGATATCAGGAATGTGTATCATGTTCAACACCAAGAACCCTCTGATATGAAAGAGGAGATTTATGAAGAACATTGTCAACCCCTTGAAGAGGGGAAATATTTCTCCCATGATTCAATAGAATGCAGTGAAGATATAAATAGAGAAGTGAATTATGAGGATGAAGCACCAGTAACTTCTCCTCAGTCTGATGAATCTCTCCAAGATCCTATCCCTCTTGTACAACATGAAAAGAATGAGGTATGTCATTTTCCTTTCCAGGTTTTTGATGATACCTTGTTCTATGATTCAGAGAGTGAAGAAGAAATGGAACCCTTGGACAAGTTAGATCTTCTGTATCTCAAGATTTAATATGTAGAGACAAATCTTCCACTTGATGAAGTTATCCAAATACTCGAAGCTCCTGCACAAGAAGGATTAAGCAAGGTGAGTTATTTCCCCTTCCAAAATTTTAATGATTCTTTATCTTATGATGTGGAGAATAAAGAAGTGTTGGATGTTTTAACCCCTTCATGTTGTGATGAAAATTAAGACTTTGTTGATAATATTGATGAATTCATACATGTCAAGAAGCGTAAATGGGATGTGATTGGATATGATGGAGATCCCATTTACGACATTGAGGATCATTTCCAAAAGTTGCCCTTACAAATACCATATGACATTACTAAATTTGAAATTTGGCGACAAGGAAATCACATAATTACCAAAGTTATTCAGACACCCAAGGATGACCTGATGCTATGCTCTCCTAATAATTTTCGATGATACCTTTAGGACTTTGATGACTATCCCTCTGAGCACTTAGATATATTCTATGAAGAAAGTTATCAACCATCATTCTTCTCAGATCTTGATAAAAGTAAGGAGGTTACTTCCATGAAGAAGGATGCTTGTGACAAGGTTTTCCACCTCCCTTTGATTACTTTACCGCATTATTACACTCAAGGTATGGTTTGGAAACATGTCCCTTATCTCAAGTCTCCTGTAAGACAAAACTTTATTCTGGATTTTAGGGGAAAGTTGAGTACCTCAAGAAGAAGCTTATTGTCACACTTTTCCATCTTCCCCTTAAGGAATTGTCAGTCATTCTTTCAGATCTTGATAATCCCTTCTCAGGCCTCAAGTTGTGAAGATGTCCAAGGTAGCCAGCATTTAGATTCCTCGAGTCGGTCTTTTGAACCTTTGACTTTTCATGATCCATTTATGAGATGGATTGAGCACTCTCCTGAGAGTATGTCTTGGAATCACTTTTTCCCTCCCACCCGCTTCCATGAGCTAGACCTTACAATTTCCATTGATATGATATATTTTTTAACTCATGTTATTGTTGTGCTTAATTTATCACTATTTTGGCTTATGATGAAGCACAAAGGCAGGTATTGTGGGACATTGTTGGATGGGTTTCACTGATCGTTTGACCACATCTAACATCCAACCAATAGGTAAGTACAGGTAAGTAGGTAGGAATTTTTCATTCATTGTATATACCATTTCATTGCATGGTAGAGTATTTTTCTTTCACACTTGTACATATGAATGCTTTTGTTTCAGTTTTATATATATATGAACTGGGGTGATATCACCACCCAAAATGATTACTAATAATTTCTATTGAGATCAAGTAGGTTACAGGTTATGCCAAAGATGTTGAGGTTCTCATGTGCTCTACGGTGAGAACATGTCCCCAAGTTGGAGCCAGATGTTATCCCCCACTTTTAAGGATAACTAGGAGATCATGTCTTGAGGCCCACAGGTCCTAGACATGGAGTACCAAGAGCCAAATCAACTTGAGCATGGCCCTGGAGGGCCCATCTTTTCTCCCTTTCAACGCCTCCACTTTGTCAGCAGTAGCAACATCCATCACCTTTGGCTTGGTCCTATATCATAGATGGTTATTGCTCCATGAGGTAATGAGTCCAGGTATCATGGTATGTGTCACTTTGATCCTCAAAACCATTGAATATGTACATTTAATTCCTTTTGTTTCTAAGAAATGTTTGGATCTTATACTTGTCCACTTGACCATGTCTGGGGCAAATGAAAGGATGCCCTAGTAAGCTTGTGCCCATAGGTTTTGAGTTTCCACAAGGGGGATTTATGAAAATTCATCGTCCGCTCCCATCATAACCATTTTTTCATCTTGCTCCCCGCTCATCCACCACATTACACTGGTCCGAGCATTGGGTTGGCCAATTATTTAAGGGTTGCACCTTGCCTTGTGGGAAGAAGGGGCCAAAGGCCCAGAAGGTAAAAGAAAGATGGAAAAATATAAAAGCCTAAAAATAAAACCTCCATATGCTTCGCCCAGGGATCCCGGAGAAAACAATAAAAGGATTCTCGGCAAGAAACAAGAGGGACCCAAAAGGAATAATAAAATCAAAACCTAGTCAGAGGATAGGGGGTCTCATCACAATCCATCCTATCAGGTTCATGGGTACCTAGCAGTATGACACTACTAGCATCTGGTTACAATGCTAGGGTTGTGGCTCTTGGTTTCATGTCCAAGAGAAAGGGGGTCTCATCATGAGCCAACCTTCTAATTTCTGTGAAAGCACTTGTTGGTAACACTTCCACCACTGGTCACCACGCCAGGGTACTGTCCCCTGATTAGACTCTTGAAATAAAAAGAAATAAATAAATAAGAATAAATTGCATGAATGGTCTTGGAAACATTTGCATCCAGGACAGGTGCAACTCGCCTTCTACAAAGGCACCCACAAGTAAGTCTTTCATTTCCCTACTTTCACTGCACCCCTTGTCAGGACATCCCTTATCCACCTCACCCATTTACATGACTTGGATTAAATATCTTCCAGAAATATCCCTTTTCCATTGGACACCAGCCCAATAGAAGGCCCTGACACCTCCTCTAAATTTTAATTGCATATTTGTATATTGTCTTTGAGCACTTGACTGGGGTAAAAGGGGTTTTATGCACATGTTTAATAATATTTATGATGAGTTGTGATTGACATTGCTATGATCCCTGTGACTTATGAGCCCATGGAGGGTGTAGTTGTTAATGTGCAAGATCATGCTCAATGGACATGTACCACATTGGACAGGTACACATGGGGATGTGATTAGTTCGGACCTCCATGGGGATGAAGAGCCCACCAAATGGATGTTGAAACCCTAGCAGGGGGCAGAGATAGGAAAAAGGGGTTTTCACTCGAGAAGAGGAGGATGTTCCACAGAGGCACCCTGCAGAGCCTTACCTAGGCGGGTTGTTCTCTCTTCATTGGAATGTTGGCCCTGGAAGGCCCAGGATGTCACCTAGGATGCCCATGACATCATCCAGCATTGTGGACGTTTTGGTAGGAAGATATGGCAGTTTTGGCACGTGTGACATCTTGGAGAATCCCAAGGAGGGCTAACTTTTTTCTCTAGGAGGCTGAATTTTCCCTAGAAAGAGCTAACGTCACCCCAAAAGAGGCATGACATCTCACTTTTGCTTGATTAGGGTTCCATTTATGACATTTAATGTAAAACAATATTATTTGGTGTTTTGGCCTTGTCGACCTTCTAATGACCTAAAATTTAATTAAGGTCATTGATACTATATAAATTGAGGGATTTTACTCTCATTTTTTCATCATCTTTCACTCACTCATTAGTAAGGTCTAAAATTTGCGCCCTATCTTAGGGTTTTGGCTGAAATTGTGAGGCACACTTGTTGAAGGAAGACATTTTTGGACTATTTTGGAATTTCTTCTTGGTGGAAGGTTTACAAATAGGTTTTGGCTACTTAAATGAATGGTTTATGTAAGTGAATTTCTGCAACACTTCTTGATTGAATGGTTATAGTATTATTTACTTGCATTTGTTAAATTTGTTGCACTAAAACCCTAGGTGACAAGCACTAGTTAATGTCCTTGTCTCATGTCCCTACCAAGTTAAGAGCTATTTTGAGTTTGTTGAAGTAAGATAGAGCCTTTCCATAGCAACACTCTATCTCTACTCTACTAAGCTAGCTATTTTTCTCTTGTTATTGAGCTAAGAAGGAGGAAGACACATCAAGGCCTAGGGTTTCTACACCTTGATGAGTCGTTTTACCCTAGGATTTGTTTGATGAAGCCTTGCCTTAGCAACACCTCACCTTTTAAATCTCTTTTATTTATCCCTATGAATCATTTCTTAAGCTAGACGATTTCATCTAGCCAATAAGCTAAAGAAGGGGGAGAAAGCACTAAGGCCTAGGATTTCTACACCTTAGTGAGCCTTTCTCCCCTAGGGTTTCATTTTTTTAGGCCTTGCTATAGCAACACTTCAACATTCAACCCTCTTTTCTTTGGTATTTCATTATCATTTAGTCCCTCAACCTTTGCGGCCTCTTTGGACTCCATTTTACCCCGGTAGCGCACTAGTCTAACACCTCTTGCATTGAGTAAATTGATCACAAAAAAACACCTAAACTTTGAACAAATTCTAACTATCACTAACCCTAGCCTAGACTAATCCTACTAACCCTATTGTTGTCGTCACCTTCTTATGCTATAAACACCTTTGTGCAACATTCTTTTTACTTATAAAGAAATTGAATGATTGGTTAAGGCATTGTTTCTAAAGTGTTGATATTGTTACATTGAATGCCAAAGTTTATTTAGCATTTATTGAGAAGTGATATTGTAATCATTTCTATTGTACAAACAATGATTTACTTCGTCAATATTATTGCTCAATTGCTTATTATCAGAAAAGGCATTGATTATATGAAGTACTAACCAACAAGTAAGCTTGCACATGTACAATTTCTTTGTTGCTTTGTCTCGGGTAGGTACACTTCTTGGTTACTACTTCCGATTATATTTTATCTTTATTGGCCATTAAGATGGACTTTCTGATCAGGTGGTGACTTGTGAGGATGAATATTATCATTTAGCCTTCTTAAGCCTTCTTTTCCTTCTCAAAACCCTAGGGCACTGGGGACGTCTCCCCTAGGCCTTACCTCCCTAAATAGAAAGAACCTTCCCATTGAGGTGACAGTGGTGGGAGTGGTTTAGTTATGTTGGTTTGACCTCCTTTCATACATCTATCATATTAACTACAAACTGTGCAATAAAAGTACCGAAAATGAGTTGGTTAAACCATGCATTAATGACATTCTCATGCACCAAATTCTCATTCAAATTATGGCCTATCCATGAAGTCCTAATATGGAAATACCTATCAACTCTATACATATCAAATGTGTATAGAGCATGTTAATTCAAAGAGAGCTCCTACTAATGATAATACTAAATCTAGGCTTTGATACTTCAGGTTTTGGAACTCGTACTTAACCTTGGTGTGTGAAGAAGAGAGTGACTATAGTTGAGTCCCAACAATGATTTTTTCTTCAGGTTTTTTCTCCCATCATGATTGTGACTTTGGTTGGTCATTTCGAGGTCTTTAGGCCTTAGAGACTCATGAATTTGGATTCAATGTGTTCAAACTCCTGTGTTGGTGTGAATGTGTAAGAGTCGTGGCCTATTTAAAGTTCTTCTTCTTCGAGTCTATCCCCTTGGTTCACTAATCAGATTCCAATTTCAGTGATCATGGCGATATGTCCCCAATTCCTCGAAGCTACTACCAATGATAATGAAACTTCGCATAGTATTTTCTTTTTCCAAATGCATCGCTTTCCAGGGGTAGCAAAGTTATTTCCCATCAGTGTTTACCAAGCGGTAAGCTTAGCCCAAGTAAGAAGCCAATATAACATAAGGTTATTCTTATTTTGGTCGGAATTTTCCTCGAGGATGAGGTTTTCATGACAGGCTAGTCTTCTTTAAGACCATATAACCAACTTTGAATATCCTTTCTAACAGCTTCTAGTTGTGGGCTCTAGATATATGCCTTTTGATTGGCCTGAGTGTGTTCAACTACCTTTATGTGTAAGGACGGGGACTTTCATTTTCATGCCACTCAATTCTGTAACTCTGTCAATTTATTGTATAACTAATATGTACATGTGGTTCCCTTCTCGGATTATGTCTATAATTTAGGATCAATGAAGACTACTTTTGAATATTTGACATGAATGATATAACCTTATCATATATATGTCAATCATAATTGTTGATAGCTCGGAATAGCACAATCAATATTGATGTAAGAGCTACCATATTTCCCTCTTTGCAATGCCATGTATCCATTGTTATTTTCCATCAAATCATAAACCTAGTTTAGGGAATCCACCTATCAAACTAGATCTTAGACCATATATGCAATTATCTTAGTCTATATAGGTTATGGATATGGATCCGCGTATCAAATTAGATATGGTCGAACTAAAACTTGGTTAGCTGGATTTGGATCTGCTAAGATCTTTATCTCTACTCTGCATCCTCTACCATATGTTTTGTGATTTTTAAGATGTCTGCCACATATACCTGGAAAGAAGTGCTTCGAATGGGGATCCATCTACATGCTAGCTATCATGATTATGGCCATGGACCAAGGCATGAGTCACATATTTGTTGTGACACATTGAGTTTCTCTTCTATGTGTCTGGGGTTATGGATCAAAGACTTAGGTAGGGACTTGTTGCTTTGTAGCTTCCTTGTTAATATTGTGATATGAATGAAATAGACTCGATGTTAATACTCTAGATGTGAAACCTCATATATCATATTTTTCAATCCTTGTATATCAAATTCTTATCAGGTCTCTATCTTATCCATGCAATGAAATGTATTGATGTGCATGGAACAAAAAATGTTGAAAGACAATTGTCAACTTATTGTTACTCTAATGGACATTAGCTAACCACTGCTTTGAGTATGTTTCTCTATGTGAATTACCATTCTTGTTTATGGTGTTTAAGGAAGCTATGAGAAAAAAAGAATAGTACTCATCAAGATTCTTATGAACATACGTCATTTTCTTATTCTGAATACTTTTTTGTTTGGAATAATTACTTTCTCTACTCTAGATTGTTCTACAATGGTTCTAATATCATTATCATGGTTCTTTGATCTTTCATTATCATTTATTCCTTCAAATAATTGGTAATGGTAAAAGTGAGCACTGGCTAGTGGTGGTTTAGTAACCCAAATGAATGGTCATGATTTAGCTATTGGGTTATTTTCAAAGGGATTTCATGCATGGAAACATTGGTATTTTTGTAGGATTTAGGGAAAATAGATGTGTGAATCTCAAGAGCAAGCATCGATTTAGTTGTTGGTTTTGGCCCTTCTAGCAATATTTCCTCCATGGTCAACCACAATGTTCTATGGTAGGATTCAAAGAGTCCACTACTTCAAATGGTTTCCCTTGCAATTGCACTACTTTTTCTCATACTTGACATGAAATCTTATTTGTTCTCAATCCTCCTAAATTATAATTCTATTTCAACATTGGAAGGGTTTCAATGTTTCAAACTAGACAGAGTTTCATTTTTTTTACTACAACTGCAAATTGTGATTTATCATTTATGAAAATGAATGAAATTTTTTATATATGATTTTCTTGTATAAGTTGAGCGAACTATATTTATTTATGGAATATGTTATCCTTGTGCCATCTAGACTCTTCTACTAGATGGCTTCTCAAAGAACCTAAACAAGCCTAGAAGGACAATGCTTGGGAATTTACAACAATGTGGATGGGAATTAAGCTAAATGGAACTATGATGGCTCAGGATAAATGATTTTCACCATAGATATGAACCCCAACTCCATTTAACATTTATCAAACTTCTTATAGATTTATTGTCCCGGTCTCATAGTTTTTTATTTCTTACCGGTGGCACTCATAAACATGCAAGTACAATTCATAATATAATAGATTATTGGGGTTATATCTCACTACAGATATTCCAGTGAAAATATGCAATTCATGCTCTAAGAAGAACTACCATTGGCCACTCATGGCTTGATATGATTCCATAGTAAGAAAATTGGCTATGGAGAGATAATTGCCTCATGAATTAACAAAGTACAAGCTAAACCTTAGGAAAGTGAACTTGCTAGGAGGTTAATATATAGGGTTTGGTTAGGTAGGACTTGTCTTAGAATTCTTCTTTTTTAAATATAGTTGTATTTAAAAAAAATACAAGAGGAAAGTTGTAGAGTTTGAGCTTCTTATTTAGCAAAACTAGGATAAAAAATGAACCAACTTGTAAATCGTTTGTAGAATTCTATTGAATTCATGTTATCCATGCGAATTTGATAGAACATTTAAATATATTTATACCTATATAATGTTGTAATCCCATTTCATAAAGAGAAGGAATCTGCAAGCAAGGATATGTCCCAGAATGTTGAACTTGTGAAGATGTGAATATATCAGAGAGCACCAAGTCAACGTAGAGGATGAATATTGTGGTACCAACTTCAAAGTAGCCATTAACTGTGCACATGGCACTAGAGAGTCCCTTATTGGCTAGTGATGATGAATTAAAACTCAGAGAGAACGAATTTTGTCTTGGGGCATGTAAAGATATATACATATCGACCACCACCAAAATATCTTGGAATATTTAGCATTGTGCAGGGATATCGATGGGGAGGCAGTGAGGAGGTTGTGAGGTAGTAAATAAGGAAAAACATTTGGCATGAT
>JASDQU010503585.1:24232-38396 GCA_032191745.1 Picea mariana
AACAATGATTTACTTCGTCAATATTATTGCTCAATTGCTTATTATCAGAAAAGGCATTGATTATATGAAGTACTAACCAACAAGTAAGCTTGCACATGTACAATTTCTTTGTTGCTTTGTCTCGGGTAGGTACACTTCTTGGTTACTACTTCCGATTATATTTTATCTTTATTGGATATTAAGCTGGACTTTCTGATCAGGTGGTGACTTGTGAGGGTGAATATTATGATTTAGCCTTCTTAAGCCTTCTTTGCCTTCTCAAAACCCTAGGGCACTGGGGACGTCTCCCCTAGGCCTTACTTCCCTAAATATAAATAACCTTCCCATTGAGGTGACAGTGGTGGGAGTGGTTTAGCTACGTTGGTTTGACCTCCTTTCATACGTCTATCATATTAACTACAAACTGTGCAATAAAAGTACCGAAAATGAGTTGGTTAAACCATGCATTAATGACATTCTCATGCACCAAATTCTCATTCAAATTATGGCCTATCCGTAAGTCCTAATATGGAAATACCTATCAACTCTATACATATCAAATGCGTATAGAGCATGTTAATTCAAAGAGAGCTCCTACTAATGATAATACTAAATCTAGGCTTTGAGACTTCAGGTTATAGAACTCGTACTTAACCTTGGTGTGTGAAGAAGAGAGCGACTATAGTTGAGTCCCAACAATGATTTTTTCTTCAGGTTTTTTCTCCCATCATGATTGTGACTTTGGTTGGTCATTTCGAGGTCTTTAGGTCTTAGAGACTCATGACTTTGGATTCAATGTGTTCAAACTTCTGTGTTGGTGTGAATGTGTAAGAGTCATGGCCTATTTAAAGTTCTTCTTCTTCGAGTCTATCCCCTTGGTTCACTAATCAGATTCCAATTTCAGTGATCATGGCGATATGTCCCCAATTCCTTGAAGCTACTACCAATGATAATGAAACTTCGCGTAGTATTTTCTTTTTTCCAAATGCATCACTTTCCAGGGGTAGCAAAGTTATTTCCCATCAGTGTTTACCAAGCGGTAAGCTTAGCCCAAGTAAGCAGCCGATATAACATAAGGTTATTCTTATTTTGGTCGAAATTTTCCTCGAGGATGAGGTTTTCGTGACGGGTTAGTCTTCTTTAAGACAATATAACCAACTTTGAATATCCTTTCTAACACCTTCTAGTTGTGAGCTCTGGATATATGCCTTTTGATTGGCCTAAGTGTGTTCAACTGCCTTTATGTGTAAGGATGGGGACTTTCATTTTCATGCCACTCAATTCTATAACTCTGTCAATTTATTGTATAACTAATATGTACATGTGGTTCCCTTCTCGGATTATGTCTATAATTCAGGATCGATGAAGACTAATTTTGAATATTTGACATGAATGATATAACCTTATCACATATATGTCAATCATAATTGTTGATAGCTCAGAATAGCACAATCAATATTGATGCAGGAGCTACCATATTTCCCTCTTTGCAATGCCATGTATCCATTGTTATTTTCCATCAAATCATAAACCTAGTTTAGGGAATCCACCTATCAAACTAGATATCAGACCATATATGCAATTACTTAGTCTATATAGGTTATGGATATGGATCCGCGTATCAAATTAGATATGGTCGAACTAAAACTTGGTTAGCTGGATTTGGATCTGCTAAGATCTTTATCTCTACTCTGCATCCTCTACCATATGTTTTATGATTCTTAAGATGTCTGCCACATATACCTGGAAAGAAGCGCTTCGAATGGGTATCCATCTACATGCTAGCTATCATGATTATGGCCATGGACCAAGGCATGAGTCACATATTTGTTGTGACACATTGAGTTTCTCTTCTATGTGTCTGGGGTTATGGATCAAAGACTTAGGTAGGGACTTGTTGCTTTGCAACTTCCTTGTTAATATTATGATATGAATGAAATAGACTTGATGTTAATACTCTAGATGTGAAACCTCATATATCATATTTTTCAATCCTTGTATATCAAATTCCTATCAAGTCTCTATCTTATCCATGCAGTGAAATGTATTGATGTGCATGGAACAAAAAATGTTGAAAGACAATTGTCAACTTATTGTTACTCTAATGGACATTAGCTAACCACTACTTTGAGTATGTTTCTCTATTTTCATTACCATTCTTCTTTATGGTGTTTAAGGAAGCTACGAGAAAAAACAATAGTACTCATCAAGATTCTTATGAACATACGTCATTTTCTTATTCTGAATACTTTTTTGTTTGGAATAATTACTTTCTCTACTCTAGATTGCTCTACAATGGTTCTAATATCATTATCATGGTTCTTTGATCTTTCATTATCATTTATTCCTTCAAATAATTGGTAAAGGTAAAAGTGAGCACTGGCTAGTGGTGGTTTAGTAACCCAAATGAATGGTCATGATTTAGCTATTGGGTTATTTTCAAAGGGATTTCACGCATGGAAACATTGGTATTTTTGTAGGATTTATGGAAAATAGATGTGTGAATCTCAAGAGCAAGCATCGATTTAGTTGTTGGTTTTGGCCCTTTAGAAATATTTCCTCCATGGTCAACCACAATGTTCTATGGTAGGATTCAAAGAGTTCACTACTTCAAATGGTTTCCCTTGCAATTGCACTACTTTTTCTCATACTTGACATGAAATCTTATTTGTTCTCAATCCTCCTAAATTAGAATTCTATTTCAACATTGGAAGGGTTTCAATGTTTCAAACTAGACAGAGTTTCATTTTTCTTACTACAGCTGCAAATTGTGATTTATCATTTATGAAAATGAATGACATTTTTTATATATGATTTTCTTGTATAAGTTGAGCGAACTATATTTATTTATGGAATATGTTATCCTTGTGTCATCTAGACTCTTCTACTAGATGGCTTCTCAAAGAACCTAAACAAGCCTAGAAGGACAATGCTTGGGAATTTACAACAATGTGGATGGGAATTAAGCTAAATGGAACTATGATGGCTCAGGATAAATGCTTTTCACCATAGATATGAACCCCAACTTCATTTAACATTTATCAAACTTCTTATAGATTTATTGTCCTGGTCTCATAGTTTTTTATTTCTTACCGGTGGCACTCATAAACATGCAATTACAGTTCATAATATAATAGATTATTGGGGTTATATCTCACTACAGATATTCCAATGAAAATATGTAATTCATGCTCTAAAAAGAACTACCATTGGCCACTTATGGCTTGATATGATTCCATAGTAAGAAAATTGGCTATGGAGAGATAATTGCCTCATGAATTAACAAAGTACAAGCTAAACCTTAGGAAAGTGAACTGGCTAGGACATTAATATATAGGGTTTGGTTAAGTAGGACTTGTCTTAGAATTCTTCTTTTTTAAATATAGTTGTATTTAAAAAAAAATACAAGAGGAAAGTTGTAGAGTTTGGGCTTCTTATTTAGCAAAACCAAGATAAAAAATGAACCAACCTGTAAATCGTTTGTAGAATTCTATTGAATTCATGTTATCCATGGGAATTTGATAGAACATTTAAATATATTTATACCTATATAATGTTGAAATCCCATTTCATAAAGAGAAGGAATATGCAAGCAAGGATATGTCCTAGAATGTTGAACTTGTGAAGATGTGAATATATTAGAGAGCACCAAGTCAACGTAGAGGATGAATATTGTGGTACCAACTTCAAAGTAGCCATTAACTGTGCACATGGCACTAGAGAGTCCCTTATTGTCTAGTGATGATAAATTAAAACTCGGAGAGAATGAATTTTGTCTTGGGGCATGTAAATATATATACATATCGACCACCACCAAAATATCTTGGAATATTTAGCATTGTGCAGGGATATCGATGGGGAGGCAGTGAGGTAGTAAATAAGGAAAAACATTTGGCATGATGTAGCATTATCAAAGACTCAACTACAAAATTGTTAGATTGTATACCAAAAAATTATCAAATCCACAAACAATGTTTTTTAATGGTTTGTTAATTTTGACAACTAGAAAAAAATAAATCACACACTCCATGGGAATAAAGTCAAATCACATATAATTTAACCAATGAGAAATAATCATAATTATCTATAACTCAAAATCATATATAATTACTATTTCTAACTTCAAGTATTGCGAAGACATTTTTAATTTATAAGCTCTTCCTAGTGACATATTCCTCTTTTCCTTCACTTGATTTTTTGGATGGCTCTGGCATTGACTCCTTGGGTGGTGTTCTTCATAATTTAGAAGAAGCAAATTTTCATAGCCATGTAATGTACCCCAAAAAATGCATTTATTTGTAATTTCATGAGCATTTTTTCAAATATATTCACTATTTACTCATGTATTATGTGTGTTATATTCCTAAGTGCTTTCCTGAAATTAAGCATCTAGACAATAGACATCTAGAATTTCATAGGGTGAGAAATGTACCTTAACTCTTCTAAGTGTGGAAAATCCTATGTTATGAAGGGTAGTATCCTCATGTGTGACATGGATAGGACTACACAAGGGTTGTTTAACTAGATGTGTTAGCCTAATTTTACAATATGTGGTTGGGAGATAAATTAGGGTGCAATCCATCACATGTATAATTGAAAATATGTCATATTATGATAGTAGAAAACCTAGAAATTATAGAAAAAAGTAAGACATATATGATCTCAATGCTCTAACTGATGGACTTGATCCTCTTTCTCGGACTATATATGCATTTTAGATTTTGTAATTTTCTAATAACAATTTGTTCCTTGATGGTATCTGGTTGCTCCTAATTTCAAAAGTCATTTATCTCATATACAAATATAAAGGAAAGTATGGGTAGAACCAACTTTCGGGAGAGTCTACATGAGAAAGAAAATCTCACCAGGAACCTCAGTTTTCCATGGATTTTATTGTCCTTTGAACTCTAGTTTTGGGAATTTATCAATTGTGAATGCCCAATGTTCTCATAAATGTCTATGTTTGCCCATCTTATTATGAGTTGACCTTAACTAGATTTTTTATGGTTTTGATCTTCTCCATGTCACATTTAGGTCAAAAATCCATAAGAACATTGGGTGGATAAAGGAAAAATCACTTCATGTTAGTTCCACTAAGATGTATATACAAGGAGGAAGTGTTGTGATCTAAGAATATTATCATTAGGGTCCAAGATGTCACAAGAATATAGTCCAAATATGTCTTGTGGGACTTCAATCCTTGTTTTTGTATCTAAGAACATAGCTTTTATAGTTTTTAGATAAAAAATGGACCACATATTTTTTTGGAATTCACAATAGAGAGGGGGCTATCCTATCTAGGTCTAGATATTCTAGATTTTCCAACAAAGAGAGGGGTCTATCCTATCTACATGGAAGAAAGCAAAATTGTGGTTTTTGAAAAATGCTCTCCTCCAAAAAATTAAAATTATGTGGACGTTTATGAGGATTTTTAGTCTTGCAATTTATGGGATTCAAAGAAACAACCAAAGAGAGATGAGAGTCCATTATCAATTGTAGAGAAAATCCAAGAATGACCTAACAAATTTGTCAAGCATGCGAGGACATGAAGTCAAGTTCTAGAAAAATTATAGAAAAATTCCCAGTGAAAAGATGTGCACATTTCCCAGAAGTTTAAGTGGGTCCAAGGGGCATAGATCTAGGATAGGTCAAGCTCACAAGCATAAATTGTGTGATGGAAAACATGTCGAGCGTGATTTTCTAAATTTTCCATATTTTCCAATAGAGAGAGGGGCCTATCTTATCTACATGGTAGCAAGCAAAATTATGGTTTTTGAAAAATATTTTCCTCCAAAAGATTAAAATTATGTGGATGTTGATGAGGATTTTGAGTCTCGCATTTTTTTGGATTCAAATAAATAGCTAAATAAAGATGAGAGTCTGATCCAGGTGGATCTTAGTGGCCATCCATCTTTTCCACTTAATCATGTTTTCGAGCCTATGGTTTTGATAAACCATGATATTCAGCCTTTTAATGGGCAATGTAATGTAATGTCATATTAATTTGTAGTACTTGGGCTAGAGTATTACTAGGATGGGTGACCTCCCAGGAAGTGCTAGTGCTTTACATGCCTATGGAATTTTCTAGACTTAGAATAATTTATCGCACAGGCATCACGGGAATTTTTCTCTTCTCACTCTCTCTTATATAATCAAAGTGGAGGTCCTTTGAGCATGCAATACATTGTGATGTAATGCTTATTGTGAATGAGTGTAGCTGGCCTCTCTTTCTCTTAAGGTATAATCTACCACTATTCTAGCTAGTTTGTGTTCTACAATATTCTGTTATTCAATAATAGAAGTTGGGTTTCACTATATTTCTGTGTTCTTTTCTATATTTTCAGTTGTATCTCATTTTGTTCTCAACATAATCCAGATAAGTGGTATCAGAGTAGTCTACTCCTTGTCATTTCTCAGTGCATGTCCCCAATGAGGCCAGGGTATAAAGCGTTGGTTCTCGAGCTAGTTTCACTTGAGGATAACCACTCTCACCATCCCAAGCGACCTCCCATGGCATACAAAAAGAGAGATGACAAAGCATGAGACCCTTTCAAGACATTACTCAAGGAAGCCCTTATGTGATAGAGGAACGAGATTATGGAAAACTTCGCTCAAATATTTGACAAGAAGCCATTTTGGAGGTATCACACCCTTCAAGGTATAAGTCAATTTTCATATCCCCTTATTTGAAGTCCAAATAGATGTAGATGCTTCAGAAAAATGGTTGAATCTGATAGAAGGTTTTTACTCTATCCTAAATGTTTATGGTGGTGAAAAAATCACCTTAACACTCCTTAAATCCCTTCCCTGTGTCAGATCTTGGTGGGAAGGTTACTGTGAGAGGTACACCACAAATGCATATACACCATTTGGGAGAGAACCCACCTGGGAAGATTTTTTGGATGCTCTCAAGGAGGAGTTATACCTTATTGGAAGCCATGATTTTCAATATATGAGATGGACAAATCTGCGTCAGGAAAAAGTCCAGCCAGTGTGGGAGTACACAAACATATTTTATACCTTACACTCAAAGTTGGGTATCAAAGACTCTAAGTGGAACCCGGTTTTGAAGTACTGCAATGGACTACAAAGGTACATCCAAACACAGATGGATTTCTTGGAAATATCCTCACTGGGATATTCTTATCAATATACAGTCAAAATTGAGAAGAAATTCAAACATCGGAGTAAGTAGGAGTTTTGGTTTTCAAATATGCCACAAAAAAAGCATGGCAAAGGAAACCCTAATGAAGGACAAAGAAAGGAGAGTCAATCTCAAGAAAATCAATCCAACCCACCGACTAAGAAGGGTGATGGGAAATTGAAGAAGGACATCGGAAAGTGGTGTGAGTTCCATAAAAACCCATGGCACAAGACTAATGAATGTTGCTCGAAATAGTCATTGGTGGCCGAGCTCAAAGAAAAAGAATCAAAAACTGACTTGGACTTTAATTTAAATCACAATAAATGGAAACAAATCATCTATGCAAAACCCACTTCTACCATCGTGACCACAACAATCCAACCACAAGAACTAGAGGAGCCTGAGGAGGGGGAGAGCCTCTTCCATTCATAGGTGTGGGTGAAGGGGACCCCACTGTATTTCATTGTTGACAGCGGGAGCCAGAAGAACTCGATCTCAGCTAGGGTCATCAAAATAATGAAGTTGTCGATAATTCCACACCCCCAACCATATACCATTGGATGGTTGAGCATGGGGCAAGACATTCACATCAACCAAAACTGTCTCTTTCCCTATGACATCAATCCCTTCAAATATGAGGTATTATGTGATGCTTTACCACTTGAAGTTTGCGATGTTATTTTAGGACAACCATATATGTGGAAATGTCATGTTATTTATGAGTCTTAACCCCATAGTGTCATTATTACTCTAGGGGTCAGCTCTACCAGATATAAGAGGTAGTCATGACTATTGCCATTTCATTGATCTTGGAAAAACAATGCTACAAATTAATCTCTAAAACCATAAATTTTTCCCTCTTCAAGATCTGTTCAAAAGGTGAACAGAAGGTCACTGCGACCACCACAGCCTTGGCCCAAGACCTTTCTATACACCAAAAGTAGTTTCACGAGATTGTAGAGGAACACAAAGATATTTATTCACTTATGGGGGTGCCTCTACACTGCTAAGTCAAGCATTCCATTGACTTGGTGCCTAGTGCTCCCTTAAATGTCCCAATCTATAGATGCTCCCTTTTATAGAATGAGAGTCTTCCATATGTTCAACATAGATGTATTGGCCACGACCCTTTTCAAGTGTGCTTGGAGTTCCAACCATTAGCCCCCATTGATATAGCTCTTCCTACTGCATCTTCACCAACAACGTCCTCCCACACTCAAAATAAGGCAGATCATGTAGCCATATTTTTTGAACGAATCCATTACCTCCAACAATAGGTTCATGACATCCTTCAATAGGCTAATGCCAAGTACACGCAGAACAACTACTTTAGGAAGGAAAGCAGCTCACCAAGGTTTAGATTCAACAAAATTTTCCTCATCTCACGAAGGAACTTGATGCAATGGATACCTGTGCTTCCTAAGGGGGAGGATTGATCTAGGTGGATCTCAATGGCCATCCACCTTTTCAAATGAATCAACGTTTTCGAGCATGTGGTTTTGATAAACCATGATATTCACCCTTTTGATGGGGAATGTAATGTAATGTCATCTTCATTTGTTAATCAGAATCATCATATGTACTTTCCTACAACATTAATGCATTGGATCCCATTAGAACTTCACAACCAAGTGTGATTGGGATAGAGCATTACTAGGATGGGTGATCTCCCAGGAAGTGCTATTGTTTTACATGCCTATCGAATTTTGTAAACTTAGACAAATTTATCCCACACGCATCAAGGGAATTATTCTCCTCTCACTCTCTCATATATAATCAAGGTGAAGGAGGTCCTTTGAGCATGCAATGGAGTGTGATGTAATTCTTATTGTGAATGAGCATAGCCAACATCTCTTTCTCTTCAAAGTTAAGCTACCACCATTCTAGCGAGTTTGTGTTCTACAATATTCTATTATTCATTAATAGAAGTTGGGTTTCACAATTTGTTCGTGAATATGTCTGAGGATAGTGGTAAGGAGAAAAGGAAGGGCCCATGAAACCCTTCTCCTACCCCAATATCCAAAAGTGTTTCCTCAATTGGATTATGGATAGAATTAATCTTGATGTGCATAATATCAAGTGTAAATCAAGTAATTCATTGAAGAAATAGTTTGATTTGACACACATGATGAAATAACACTATCGATAGAATCATAAAAGAAGCAAGCGAAGTTAATCAATTCTGCTAAACCTGTGCACACAAAGAAAAATGAATTTTGGGGCATTTCCTGCCCAAAAAAGTTGGAAGTTGCATTTCCTTGAAAAAAAACTAAAAATAATACCAACCAACATATGTGTCTATAATTTGGTTTCTTAAAATGTCTATCTCTACATGTAAATTGCACAAGAATGAGGTTAACTGAGAATCACCATGTTAATTATCCCTGGAACACAGGCATATTTCCTAACTTCCTCACCCCTGGAACACAAGTAGTGAGGTAGTGCATGGAAATAATAAATACGTGGAGGTATTTTTTTAATGTAACTATGGAACTGGACACTTCCCATTTTGTAATGGATCACTCAAAGTGGACCCTAGTAATTGACTCGCGCACAAGCACTTGTTGTTTTGTATTTGACACACACCAACACCAACACCAACACTTCTCGAGTGAGAAAGTTTTCAATGGGAGTTTTCAATCACTTCTGGAGTGAAGGAATCCAATCTCCAACCACCATTGTCTTGAATATTGACCTTTGGGAGTATTCACCTTTTGGGTGTGGAATACAGTTAATATAAATTCTTGAACGTTATTTTCTCCATATTTTGTCTCTTCTCTTCACAACATTGCATGTTATGTATGCTTCATTGTTAGCTATATATTTGGTGCAAGTATCTCAAAAACTCTACATGGTATCAGATCCCACATGTTGCTAGCAAGGATCATCACCAACACTCTTTTGCAGGTACCGAAGATAGAACAAAACAGCAGGAAAGATGGAATCTATGTTTTATTCGCCAACAATACTTCTCACGCCTCATAAATATTTGGAGTGGAAGCCAAAGATTTTACTTCTTCTTAGAAGTAGAATATTATACCAAATAACCATGGAAATGGAAGTAGAGCCCGATTACATGGATGAGAAAAATAACTTTCTCAATAGACAAGATATGGACATAGGATGTATCTTCTTGTTTATTTCTCTTGAAGTTTTCCACCAAGTATATGATGAATAACTAAACTCAACTCCAAATGAATTATGGAGAAAATTGGAGGTTTTATTTGGGAATAAGGAAGATTACATCCAAAAGTTTGACAAGATAGATCCAATAGAAAATCCACTGGAAGATCAATCCTCTTAGCTTGAAGAGCCTTCTACACAAGTATTTAGATAATTTTGTGTTCCATTCATTGAAGATGATGTCTACTCCATTTCAAATCTATTTCTTGAATCGCATATGAAATATATCAGGAGATGCATGCAGATTATTTTCATGCGTCATTCATGCATCCCAGGAGCCACATGCAGAGACTCCCATGCATGCATCTTAGGAGCCAAAAAGGGGGTTGCGCACATCATATTAACTTATGACATTTTAAGAGCATAATTTGTAGAAACAAGTTGTATATTTTAATTCCTCTTGGAAAATTTTCCAATTTCAAAAAAAAAATCATCCAAAACTGAGTCCGAGAAGTGAATTTATGAACATTTTAAAATCAACAAAATTTCAGTGTTTTCCGAAAACGATCGCACGATTTTCAAAGTTTCATCCAAACTTCATTTGGATTTTCTTAATTATAAAAAGAGAAAGTGGATATGTGTGGACATCTCACTGATGCATCTACTTCATCAGATCCGTGTAGACATCTAAATCTTCAACAAAATATTCAACGAACACAAAGTTGCAGAGTTGTGAAGTCTTCGTGGAGTGAAGGACACAGTTTCTTAGAAACTGCTTTTTGTTCCTTCTCATTTTTTTTTTCTTAAGCATTGTAAATTGAGGGGGGGGTTCCCATGAGTTTTTCCCTCTTTCCTCACCTTATTTCAGTGTTCGTTAGTTTCATTTTTCATGGGTACCTAACATGGCCTCTGTTGTCGAGACCCATTCATCATGTACACCCTAGTAGTGTTCAGGGGGGGTGTTGGAGATATTACACGCTCACCTAGAATTATTTTCCTAATTTTGATAGTCCAACATTGAGAATGCTTCCTTATATGATAATATTCTCTCTAGGAAATATTCCCCTACAAAATAGGGCATTCCTCTTCAGTTCAGACTCAGTTAGACTAGTGTAAGTCACTCATGCATTGAAACCTTGATTTTATCACCAACAATTGCATGTGTTTCTCTCACTTCCACACGTGTGACTCAGTTAACTGATGATTGCATGGATCAGTTAACTAGGACTAGGTGGTAGTTCACTCCAGTGTCTGTCAGTGAGTGTCTAGATCTCTCTAGATCATTACTATGGCGCATTAGTTACTCATGTAGCCTATATCTATTGTAAATTGTTCACCTTTTGGGTGTAGAATATGGTTAATAGAAATTATTTCATTATTTCATACATTTTTTGTCTCTTCTCTTCACACCATTGCATGTTGTGTATGCGTCATTGTTAGCTAGATCTTTTGTGCAGGTATCTCAGAAACTCTACATATGAAACATATAACACCTTTTGTCCACAATGTCACATATTGGTTTATATGTTGATTGATCATTACTACATATCAATGATATGATTTTTTTTTCCTATTCATGCCCTCATATACAAAACCCATGCATGTAGTGTTAGAATCAACCATCCTCAAATGTTGTACCATAGGCTCACAAACCTAGTGTCACCAAGTTTGAGTAGATTTCTAGTTTTGTATTTTCTAAATATACTCAAACTCAGTTGATGATTAATAATGAATTTCACCATTTGTCTTGCTTGAGATATATTTTCCTACTCCCAACCTATTTTACCAATGTCATGGAGGGATAGATCAATGCAATGTACTGCACAAGGTGTCCAAATAAACTTGGGGAAATGCTCCATCAATATATCACCATCGTGAACACAATTGGATGCATTATTAGTGACAACTTCAACTACATTTTCCTCTCCTATGGATAAGATGGTGTCCCTCAGTATGTCAAATAGATATTCAAAAATATTTTTTTCATACAATCAATGTAAGACAAATGAATAACTTAATAAGGACAACAAGCAAGGGTGTTCACAAGAGGTCTAGACTAGTGAGCGGTCCAACCATCACTAGCTAGAGTCCATTCAGAAATGGCCAATGAATCCCTTACAGGTTTAATTATTTCCTCTATTATATGTTTGTTCCTCTTAACTCATTTGGTTCTAATAATTTCAAAGCTTAAAAGATCATATGTGGGACCAAAATGGCCAAGCTTTTCTGTCATGGCCTAAAACAATTGGATTTTAATAGAATTAAAAGAGATATTACAACTAATGAAAAAATCATAAACCACGTCATTTACCTCATTTCACTTCAGTGACTTCTAAGTTTTCTTCAACGTTTTTTGTGTTGGATCAAAATCTGGTAAAGTAGGCTCTCTTTGTGATTCATATAGCATAGAGGGTGTTGTAGATGCCATGAATGATAGGAAGGAACTCGGTGTTGAATTGATAACATTTTCTCTTCCAATGAGTGTATCTTGCATTCATTTTTTTCTTGCTTCTTAGACTACCTTCCCTTGCTTATGAGCATTGATTTCTTCATTTAAACTTTCACTCACATTTGGAAACATTTCATTACATGTTTTTACTCCTCCACTAGCTCCACCAACAATACCAATTAAATTATCTCTTGCTCGGGTCACTGATGTCCCACAAATATTATTGTATACCTCGCAATAAAATTTTCAGTCAAATCCTCTTTGAAGTATTTGCATTCAAGAAGTTTAGATCTAGGTGACTATAGCTTTCTCTGGAGGGTCTCAAAGTCCCATGTTGACAAGAAAAAAACATCCATTCAAATTCAATAAACTATATATTTTTTCAAACTTCATATGATACAAAGGATATAGTACATAGAAGTCTAATTCTAATGTTGTCTATGAGTGGGATAAAAACATGGAATTCTTTGTGAATCTAAAATAGAGAATTCAGTGTTTATAATTTATAAGTTGTTTGGTTGTAGGACATTATGTGGATGTTTGATTTGTAAATTGTCATGGATATTCCATTGGAACTGTTCATCACAACAGATCTAACAAAATACTAAAATCTTTACTATTACGGTAATTTTTCCTTTAGATCTCCAGAATATTTAGCTACTAATTTTATGTGTATGCATGAAGTAGATAGAATATGGAAAATAGAGAAAATTAAAATACAATCACACCATTCAAAAATAAACACAAGATATGACCCAGGAAACACAATATAGGAGAAAACCCATCTAGAAGGTGAGGTTTCTCTACTCTCTTTTCTTTGGTATAGAAATGATTCAAGTACAAAGAAAGAGGCACTCTCTGTGGAGTTGTCTTTGACTTGTGTCCTATATGACTACTATAGAATCTCTTCTCCTCTTTTATGCTCACAAAATACCACTTTTAGATGTTTTTCTCAACTATGGAACGAGATACAATTCAAAATAATGGAACCCCTTCTCCTCCTAGTGGATTGGTATTTGACATCTCCCAATAGCCATCTAGGGGTAGGTTTTTGAGCTCCTCAACCCTTAATTGTGATAAGGTTTTGGACCTTCTAGAATCTTTTTGAAATCCCTCATGTGGCTAGCCCCATATGCATGAGTAATGGGGGCTAATGTGGCATCCTTTCATACCATGGTGGTCAGCATGATATGTCAAATTGAGGGAGGCATAAATTTTTCATACAAGCTCTAATTGATGCGCGGTCTACACCATTGAAAAGGTCTTGGAGTGTATAACATCATCAAGGGGCTGTGCATGATTTCCAAACAGCAAAAACCTAAAAAAATCATTTGATGCCTCAAAATGGATCCGGAAGGTTCTGGACCCAAATTTTCCAAATTGGTGCTACTTTTTTTTTTTTTTTTTGTGTCTGGAGGAATCAGAAACTAGTTGGGCACGTGCTCGCGTTACACGTGGCCGTGTTATCC
>JASDQU010503586.1:82904-94125 GCA_032191745.1 Picea mariana
TACCATAATGGACCTTATTTAATAATATAGTGGACCTAGTCCACCTTACATTGAATGGCCTCCACTATTATCATTATGGGCCCTCTGGCCCTCCCACTACCTCTCTAGCTACCTAACACCATTTTTCAAATACCTGCAAGGTTACTTGTTGTCTTAGGGGAATCTCATCCCATCTATTAGGTTTACCAACCCTCTGACATACATCATATATTTGACAGTAGTCATTTTCATCTCTGTGAAAGGTCGACCACCATAGTCCTACGTGCAATACCTTATGCGTGGTAGCTTTTCCTCCATAATGTCCTCCTGTTATTCCCTCATAGACCTCTGTTAAAATCCTAGGTCTTTCATGTTCTAGTACACATCTTATCAAGATGATGTCTCCACCCATATTATATAAGTGTCCTGCAATCAATTGATATTCTATAGCTCGGACTACCATATTTTTCTTCTACGCAGTGTTGAATTCTTGTGGCGTGGTCCCTGTACTCAAGTATTGAATGATGTCAGCAAAATATTCATGAGATACTTGTACTAAAAATAATTGTGCATCAAAGAATTTTTCCTCTAAGTTCGTAAGATGATCTCCATTAATGATCCTTGATAGGTGATCAGGTCCTGCATTCAACTTCCATGGTTTGACTATTACTTCAAAGTCAAATTCCTGGAACAACAATAACCATCTACAAATTCTCCCCCCTAACACTGGCTTATTGTTGGGTATGTGTTATATTCTTTACACGATTAGTAGTTTCTGCATTGCGTTGGGTGCATAGGGGTTCGGGGGAAATGCCCCCAACAATTTTTTTTGTCTCGGGAAACATGTCACATATTTAGGTGGTTTTTCGACACATGGTTTCTTTGTCGATGGTTTTCTATTTTCGATTAAGAATTAGGGTTGTTGACTAATACAGGTCATTTGGATAGGGTTTTGGGTGTTGTTGGCTCCTATATGTATATTGTATTGTAAACAATGTCACTCCATGAATGAATATAAAATATGTTGGTTTTTCTGGTTTGGGTTTCCAAGGGAAAATTCTTTGCGTAATGTTTGTATTTTCCATTGTATCTTTTCTATTCTTTTACTGAAAATCTGTGCAATAAATATTGTACAAGGTTAAAATCTACATTTGGTATCAGAGCTTTGTTGGCTTCAGGGGGATGCCTTTGTGGTCAAGGGTTTGGATCGGGACTGTGATAAGCCTTATTATAGTGATAGATCTGTGGTATTGATTTTTTCGGGTGAAAAGAAATGGCGAGCAATTTGAAAATGGAGATCGAGAAGTTTAATGGGCAAAATTTTGAGCTATGGAAGCTCAATATGGAAGACCTGTTGGTGGACAGAGATCAGTGGATCGCGGTAGATATAGGTACCACACCTACAGGAACTTCAATAGATAACAGGAAAAAGTTGGATCAGAAGGCGAGGAGCCCAATCTGTCTGTGTCTCTTGGACCCAGTATTACTAAATGTGTCAGAGGAAGCTACAACCAAGGATTTATGGGATAAGTTGGGGAATTTGTATCAATCTAAGTCCCTAGTGAATAAAATATTCCTGAGAAAGAAGTTGTATAACCTGAGGATGAGAGATGGAGACTCGGTGGCAGAGAATTTGAATGCCTTCAATACTATGGTAGGTCAGTTAGTATCTATTGAGATTAAAATTTCATATGAAGATAAAATGTATCATTTTACTATGTTCTTTATCAGACTCATGGGATATTCTGGTTATGGACATAGGTAGTAATACAAATGTCTTGAATTTTGATGAAGTGGTCTCATCCTTGTTTTTGGAGGAGATGAGACTGAAGAATATGGAAGTACAGAGAACAAATGCATTATTTGCAAGAGGACGTTCCCAGGAAAGAAATAGATCTAATTTCTCAAATGGGATATATAATTCTAAGGGTAGATCTAAATATTCCAAAAAGACTGTAAAGGCACGTTGGAGATGTGGAAAAGAAGGGCACTACAAGAAGCAGTGTAGATCCAAATTTGAGAAAAAGAAGGGATATGAAGAATCTCCTTCTACAGAAGAAAATAACTCCAAGGAAGAAGGAGGGGATGTGTACTTGGCTTCTTCAAGCACACATGCAGATCATGAGGAATGTTTGGTTGAATCTAGTGCATCCTTTCATATGACTTCCCACAAGCAGTGGTTATGTGAATATGAAAGGTATGATGGAGGTAATGTTTTCTTAGATGATGATTTGACAATCATAATCATAGGATGAGGAAAATTCAAGTTGAGGCTCATAAACGAAAGAATTAGAGCACTGCATGGTGTTCTTCACATCCCATGTTTGACCAAAAAAATTGATTTATGTAAGCAAAATGGACGATGCAGGGGTAAAAACAAAATTTGAAAAGGAAACCTGCAAGATGGTCCGAGGAGAAATGGTGTTGTTGAAGGGAGTTCGGTTTCAAACTCTGTATAAGCTGCAAGGAATCACTATTAGTGATGGGTGTAATAGTTCCATTGTTCCTCATATTGGAGTTGAATAAGAAAGAACTCCTACATTCTCTGGAGAAAAGGTTATGTTGTGGCATCAAAGACTGGGGCATATTGGAGAGAAGGGTCTTCAACAACTACATGGTAAAGGTATGGTTGAAGGTATGTCTAACTGCTCTCCGAATGCCATAGAAGACTACTCCATATACACCTCAACAGAATGGAGTTGCATAAAGGATGAACAAGAAGCTGATGGAAAAAGCAAGGTGCATGCTTAGTGGTGTCGGGTTAGAGAAATAATTATTGGTAGAGGCAGTGGGTAATGCATGTTACATGGTCAACACATCACCCTCATCAACGTTGGATGACAAGAATCCACAAGAGGTATGGACTGGTAAGAAACCTTATCTAATACATCTCAAGGTATTTGGATGCAATGCATATGTTCATGGNAGATAAGAAGGCTGAAAAGTGTATCTTTATTGGATATAAATATGGTCTCAAAGGTTATAAGATTTGGAACCCAGAAACTAAGAAGGTAGTGTATAGCCAAGATGTGGCATTTAGAGAAATGAAGGATGTTGTTAAACATGAAGTCCTACCAAGTGAGGAAGAACCATAGAAAATAGAGTTTGATTTAAAGGATGATGAGTCAGACTCTATACTCCAAAAGATCCTCATACTCCAATATTGAGGAGATTGGTTCGAGAAATAAGGCTACTGGAAAGGTATACTCCATCTGATTTCTGTTCAAATTTTTCTTTGTCTATTATTGATGATGATCCTAGAACTATCAGGGAGACAGTGGATTCAGAGGATGTAAATCTCTGGAAAAGGGCCATGGATGAAGAAATGGCATCTTTGGATAAGAATGAGGCTTGGGATCTAGTGGGGTTGCCGACTAGAAGAAATCCCATTGGAAGAAAATGGGCATTTAAAAAGTAGCTGATTGCAGAAGGAAAAGTGGAGAAATACAAAGCTCGGTTAGTAGCAAAGGGTTATTCCCAGGTTGAGGGAATTGATTTTGGTGATATTTTTTCTCATGTTGCCAAGTTAACATCTATAATATTTTTGTTATTTATTGCTACTGCATTTGATTTTGAAGTAGAACACATGGATGTGAAGACAACATTCCTACATGGGATCTGGAAGAAGAAATCTATATGAAGCAACCAGAAGGTTATGTTGTGAAGGGAAAGAAGGAGCTGGTATGCAAGATGAAAATGTAGTTGTATGGTTTAAAACAATCACCAAGGATGTGGTATCATAAGTTTGATACTTATATGCTAGGACTTGGCTTCACAAGAAGCAAAGAGGATCACTATGTGTATTTTAAATTAATTGGCGATCATTTGATTTAGTTGGTCTTGTATGTGGATGAATTGTTACTAATAGGAAACAACAAGGAGATTATCCAAGATGTGAAAACTCAGTTTTCCTCTAAATTTGACATGAAGGATCTTGGTGCTTCAAATTTCATTTTGGGCATGGAAATTAAAAGAGATTAGGTAAAGAGGAAACTCTCATTAAATCAGAGAAAATATGTCGAGACAATATTGCATAGTTTTAATATGCAGGAATGTAAATTGATCAAGGTTCCTATTCCTATTGCGGTAAAGTTATTTGTGGATTAGTCTCCCAAGACACAGGAAGAGGAGGAGGACATGTCTCGTGTTCCATATGCAAGTGTAGTTGGTAGTTTAATGTATGCAATGGTCTATACTAGACCAGACATTGCACATGCAGTGGGAGTTTTGAGAAAGTATATGTCAAAACTAGGGAAGGAGCATTGGACAACAGTAAAAAGGGTTTTCAGGTATTGGTGTGGCACTGCTAGTTATGGATTGTGCTATAAAAAAAGACTAGAATTCGACAGAGTGGTGGATATACATGGATTTTTGAATGAATACTAGGTTGAAGATCTGGATCATAGGAGATCTACAAGTGTGTATGTGTTTAACCTGTTTGGAGGAGCAATAAGTTGGATGAGCAAAAGACAAGTTGTAGTGGCACTTTCAACTACAGAAGTTGAATACATGCTAGCCACTCATGCAAGGAAGGAGAAATATGGTTACAAATATTGTGTTCAAGTATTGGGTTGGTACAACAAGATGTAAGAGTAGATAGTGACAATCAAAGTGAAATTTTTTCTAGCAAAGAACCCGACTCATCATTCAAAGACAAAGCATATTGATATTCAATATAACTTTGTGAGAGACATGATTGAAGAAAAGAAAGTATTGATGATGAAGGTGGACACTTCGAAGAATGTTGTATATTCATTAACAAAATCTATGAGCACTAAGAATTTCTCTTAGCGTAGAGGATCCATGGGCATTGCTGCCCTGAATTGTTGACTATGTAACCCTGGAATCCCCTGTATGCAAAGAAAACAACAAGTGAGAGAATGTTGGATATGTGTTATATTCTTTGCATGAGTAGTTAATTTTTCACACATTTAGGTGTTTTTTTGGCACATGGTTTCTTTGCCGATGGTTTTCTATTTTCGGTCAAGGAATTAGGGTTGTTGACTAATCTAGGTCATTGGGTTAGGGTTTTGGATGTCGTTGGCTCATATATGTATATTGTATTTTAAACAATGTAACACCATGAATGAATATAAAATATGTTTCTTTTCCCGGTTTAGGTTTCGAGGGGAAAAATCTATGTGTAATGTTTGTATTTTCCATTGTATATTTTATGTTCTTTTACTGAAAATCTGTTTGCAGTAAATATTGTACAAGGTTAAAATCTACAATTATTGACTAGGTATTTAAGAGCTGAATGATCTATAAACATATTGAAATGTTTTCCGAGTAAGTAATGTATGAACTTCTGGAGTGCATAAACCATAGCTAGGCCTTCTCTTTTTGTGGTATTGTAATTATGCTCTGACTCTGACAGTTTTTTGCTAGCAAATGCTATAGGATGGTCCAATTCCTCTGTTCCTGGCTATGCCAGAATAGCCCCAAGTGCTATAGTTGATGCATCTACATGCATTTGAAATGTATTTTCCCAATCTGGGAATACTAGTATTATTGTTGTTACCATCTTCTCTTTTAGAGTGTCCAATCCTCGCTGACAGTCCTCATTCCACTAAAATTTGCTATCTTTCCTCAATAGTTTCTCCATTGGCGTAGTGATCTACACATATCCTTTTATGAATTTCTTGTAGCATCCTGTGTGTTCCAATGTTTCTCTCAATTGACGTACTAATTTTGGTGGTGGTAGATTAAAAATCACTGCAATATTGGCAGGATCTACTAGCAAGCCTTGTTTGCACACTATATGGCTCAATAGTATCCCAAAAGGTGTCCCAAAGATGCACTTCTTGATATTTAGTGATATTTGAAAATCCCTACATCTTTATAAAATTAGTATTAACACCTCTACATGGTCCTTCAACAGACTATATACTATCCAATCATCCAGGTATATTTCTAAAAACTGGTGGATGAATTCTTTAAAAGAAGTTATGACTACTCTTGAGAATATAGTTGGTGCATTCTTCAGTCCAAAAGGCATGACTGTGTACTGGTAGGATCCCGATTCTATGGAAAAATTGGTCGTGTACCTATATTCTGGGGCTATCTTGATTTGATGGTAATTTGGGAATCCATCTGTGAATGAGTATGCTTCCTGGCCTCCTACATTCTCCAGTACCGCATCTGTGAAAGGGGTAGGGAGAGATTCATGAAGGAAAGCATCATTCGAATTCCTAAAGTTGATACATATCCTTATCCCTCCCTTCTTCTTCTCCTGAACTACCATAGGGATAACCCATTCAGATTCCTCCACTGGTTCTATGATTCCAACCTCCAACATCTTGTCAATTTCTTCTTTTACTTTATGCTTATATATTGGGTTCAGTCTATATGGTCATTGTCTGAATGATCTAGCATCATATTTGAGAGGTATATTCATCTCTCATATCTTTCATACTATGCCTTTCATTTCTATAAAGGTTGTTGGGAACAGGTCACTGTACTCGCACAGTAACTCTGTTATGCTTTCTATTGTTTGTTCATCCCAATAGTCTCCAATGCTGGCCATTTTTGGATTCTCAATTGTACCAATGTTGAATTTCTTCACCTTGATCGGCGTAGAAAACACTTATGATTCCAAAGGTGGACCTTACACCTCTCTTTCACCTTCAACTTTCGTTATCTGAATGTTGTGCGGGTCCTCTTCATATGGTGCTTCTTCTTGCACATGGTAGCATGACAATAGTTCTTTCATTGTCTATCTGTTCTTCTGTTGATCTTTTGTCATAAGTTAAACTTATGGTTCATTAATGAATATTACCCCTCTTATTTGTTTGAGTGTCGATTCTATGTTGGGGTTCTCATGTTCAAATGAGAAAGTGATTGTAAATTTCTGCTATAACACTTTCCATTTTGTAGTTCCTCTGCACAGTTCCCGGTCTACATACTGGTTTTCTAGGATTCCTTCTAGTGTATGAATAAAGTGATGAGGACATTCCTCTGGTGGTGTCATCGTCCATAATGTTCTACATTTATCCAAGTGTTCCCAAGGTGACCCTTGTCCATCATATCTCTGCATCATTCTTCTTTTCTGCTTTGCACCGAACCTAATGGGCAGTAATTGTTTACATTGATACCAGTCCTTAATGGTCTCTTCATGCACACCCCACCATATTCCAAGTGTTGCCTTGATTTCTATATCCAAAGATAAGAGCCTCTAATTTGGTAACATTTCATCTTCATATCTTGTTAGGAATTCTTCTAAGTCGTTCACCCCATGAAATCTAGGAGGTTCTCTTATCTCTGTACCTACCCATCTTACTACGCGGTCTATTCTTGCACATCTTCTTGTGGATACTTCATGTAATATCTGTTGCCAATTTTCCAACCTTGTATCTAAGTCTAACACGCATGACATGATACTTCTCCAACTGAGTACACCCCATATACAGTTGGATTCACATAATCTTCTTCTCGCGCAGTGGTTCTATACAACTAGTTAATTTCATCCAAGTCTAAACAAGTGGGCTCTACAAACATTTATCCTTCTGATGGGTCTAATGGCACAATGACTCTATACTCTCCTGACTCGAATGTCATCTTTTTCGTCTTCAAATTGATTATGGCCTGATTGTTGAATGCCCAATCCAGTCCAAGCAGTGTTGGATAAGGTTTTGTGCCATCCACTATTTCTATTACTTCAAAGTCTGCTTTAGTGCACACTCCATCTAGATCTACTGTCACACCCATTATCCTTCCAATTGGTATAAATCTGTGTTGATTTGCTAGTTTAAATTGAACAGGTGAATATCCTAATGTGGGCTCTCCCATACATTTCCATGCCTTCTTGGGTAACACATTCACCTCATAGCCTAAATACAGTATGATGTCCCCGATATTGGAATATCCAATGTTAGCATGTAATATGAATTCCCTTCTTGTCCTCCTTCTTGTATGCAAGTGATTGAATGTTTTATATTTTAATTTCCCCTCTACCTCTGAGTTACGTCTTTCTAGCATATTTTGCAAAATTTTAACAGATGATTGATCATTTAATATCTTAACACAAGATTGCAGAAAATCCTTTATGGTACTTTCTTGTCCTAGAGGTTGCGCTTCATTGGTATGATCCAATAATGAAGGCATCTCATACATTGGTACGTCCTGAGTATGTTGTGCAGTTGATGTAGATGTTGTGTTTGACTTCAATAATTCTTGTATGGCTTGCTTGAATATCCCTTTTTCGTTCTGTGCATCAAAATACTTTTATGGTTTGGAATTCTTCTTCATCCATTGGTGTTGTGTTGGATCTTGTCTTACTGCGTCATTTCTTGTTTTATCTCCTCTGCGCGTAGATATGTTTATATTTCTTCCATCCTCCCTTGCTTCTGCAGAAATCCACTGAACATTCTGATTGTTCTGATTTTTCTTTTCCTGGATCTTCCCCAATAGTGTCAGACAGTCTTTTGTGTCATGACCTGATGTGCGACAATACATACATGTCACAGGTGGAAGTGGACATTCTCTTGCATAATGTCCTGGTTGTGGATAGCTATGACATACCACTGGTCCTCTGCCTCTTCCAAGGCCTCCTCTTCCTTGTCCTCCACCTCTGTAGCCAGCTCGATATCCTCACGGTGCATTGTACTGGGGCGCCTGGTTATACTTTGTGGGATTATACTTTGGTTGCGCGATATTGTACTGTGGCTACGCAGTGTTATATTGTTGTGGCACAATTTTATATGGGGTTGGTACTTGGTTGAACTGTGGTGCAGCTTACACTTTCATCATCTCTGCTTGCACCCTATAGGTATCTAATGTTTGTTCCCTCGTTAACTCCATTGTCCTGCAATATTTGTCATCACGACCTACTGACTTGCAAAAGTTGCAATATGAACTCTTAGGCATTGTCTTGTATTTCTAAATCATTGGATAGTGATATGGATCATGCCCCTATGTCTTATAGATCTCACACCATAATCCTCCTAATGGTAAAGGGTTTGGCAGTCTTGTTTCCATGTACTCCACGATTGTTGGGCATTCATTCTTGTGGTGTCCTTCTTTCCTGCATGTGGTACACCAAACAACTTCTCTTTTATCCTTTCCCCTGTTCTGGTTTAGTTGAAATGTTAAGTTATTCAGATCCTCCTTCAAATCCTCTATGGTTGGATATGTCTTCTAATATTGGTTCTCTTCTAGTTGTAGGGATGCCTATAGGGCCTCTGCCTAATTTTGAAACTTTTGTTGTCTCAAAGGGTAATTCAAGTGTGGTAGCAGGGAATTGACAAACAAATGCCTATGCGGCATGTTTTTCATGACATTCTTTATCTTTCCCTTCAATCGTTTGAATCTCTGGTCAATCTCCCACACAGATTCTCATGGTTTCTGTCTGATCTCTATCATCTCATTCATGTATTGATCCTCTGAGCTAGGCTTTTGGATTTCATTTATCAATAGATTCTTGATATCCATAATCATTCTGGTTGTCCCGAGTGGACTGTTTGCGAATAAGATCATGTACCAATCCAATGTGTGGTCTCTTAGCATGGTGGCTAATTGTAGTGTACCTTTTTGCTAGGCCAAGGATTATAACGCACAATATAACAATCGGTATACACTTACGTTTGATTTACATAACACATACAGTACAGTATATATATATACTCCACATGCATTTAAACAATTAAACACACTCAACACAGAGTATTCATATGAATTATTTCCATAATTAACAATCACTTGCACTTCATACTAATTCATATACACAACGGAAAACATGATAATATATACAGCACAGTCATGCCAAAATGTGATAAGAACATAGTTAAACACTTATCTTGTAACAGTGGTGAAATCCACCAACCAAGTGCAGGCCTTCCACGAACCTCCCAGCCTTAGACCACACTGTTCATCAGCTCAATAGTGGGTCACCACTGAGCTGGGACCGAGCTCCACCCCAAGGCAAGGAATCCTAACTAGGTTGAGGTTACAGGGAAAACCACACTTAGAATCTGGAAGGATTCTTCCTAGGATGTCGTCTTACGCCCACTACTCCCAGACTCTCATTCCCCACATGCCTGTTCCGCCCGGGAGTATACACCTTCACAAGAACAGTCCATTGGTGCTAACCTCCCTCTATGAGCCTCGGAAACAGGCTAGATTAGGAAGTCTCAGAGCCTGAAGCTGGTGCTGGACACTCTCTGGAAGAAACCTCTCCCAACAACATCCACCTCCCTCACCTAGAGAGAGGTCACACACATGCTCAATTACCACCTGCACTGGACAACAATTCACGTGTAGTCTCTCTCTGTCTAATCACACAGTCAACTGGGAATACAGACTCAGACCTCTCGAAACAAGCTCAGCAATGGCAACTAGGTCTCATGGTGTTGATTTCCAGAAATGCTTCAGAAACAATTTCCACAGGGAACTCCCCAGGCTCCCTCCTCCGGAAGAATGGTTCTTTTCCTTCCCCCCTACCCAGGATAGACTCACCCTATGGTGTCGGGAATACGTGACAGAAAATCCACACAAGGTCACGCAGGTTCGAATGGTTCAGACTGGGGATGTACCGGCTTTCCCAGACAAAATACAGATACATGCCTTTTGGGTTCAGAGGATGTACGAGGGTTTTTCTGCAAGAGTCAGACCCCTTCCTCCTTGGCAGTCCGTGAGTCCCACAGAGGAAGAAACCCCCAACACGGATCATCTCGGCCTTTTATTGCATGGTCAGTGTTGACACTTGTCACCCATGCGGCTACACACGTTCCTGCAACGTGCGTGCCTCCCTCCATCTGGAAATCACATGTCCTTCCAAAAGGACTTAGGTTAAAACATATAATGCACTTCTCTTTTGGAATAATATTAAAATATTGTTTCCAAGGTTTAATCCCCCTAGGCTCAACACTTAGCCCCTTTTCCCACCTTCAGCCCCCCTAACTCCTTGCCCATTCTGTGGATGCTCAGTCCCCCTTCACTCATTCATCGTGGTCGGTCTGCACATGGCGGTGTTTATATTTTATTAATCATTCTGCATACATACAAGTACAACAGCAGGCTCCTGGCCCTCAACACTTAGGCTCCCTAGCCTAACAAACACATAAGCCTACCAGTTATACAAAACTTGGCTCACCAGCCTATAAAACATAATCACAATTCCTTTCAAAACATGGTTTACAACGGGGCTTGAACTTGGGGACACTACAATCCCGCTCCCCTTATTTTTGCACTGTCCTCAGTGCAGCTTTACACAGCATCTACATGCCTTTCAAAATTTTCAAAAAGA
>JASDQU010503586.1:94225-112453 GCA_032191745.1 Picea mariana
TTTTTAATCAGATCTGACGGTCACGAGGGTTCGCTTTCCCTCCCGAACAGATCCTAAGGTTCTAACACCATTGGTGTAGAGACCTGCCTCCCTGTGGTCGTAGACCACACCAGCTTGTGGTTTCATAGCACTGCTATACTTCCTGAGTTCTTAATAAAAACTCGTCAAGTGTCTCCTTGATGCTTCGGAGCAAACCAGGGTCCGAAATTGGTCCTCCCGACTCAATTTCCCCTCGCATTCTCAGTCCAAAGACCGCTCCACTAGCCCATCTAGGCTCAATGTCGAAACCTTCACTCTGATACCATCTTGTAGTGTACCTTTTTGCTAGGCCAAGGCTGATAACGCACAATATAACAATCAGTATACACTTACGTTTGATTTACATAACACATATAGTCCAGTATATATATATATACTCCACATGCATTTAAGCAATTAAAAACACTCAACACAGAGTATTCATATGAATTATTGCCATAATTAACAATCACTTGCACTTCATACTAATTCATATACACAGCGGAAAACATGATAATATATACAGCACAGTCATGCCAAAATGTGATAAGAACATAGTTAAACACTTATCTTGTAACAGTGGTGAAATCCACCAACCAAGTGTAGTCCTTCCACGAACCTCCCAGCCTTAGACCACACCGTTCATCAGCTCAACAGTGGGTCACCCCTGAGCTGGGATCGAGCTCCACCCCAAGGCAAGGAATCTTAACTAGGCTGAGGTTACAGGGAAAACCACACTTAGAATCTGGAAGGATTCTTCCCAGGATGCTGTCTTACGCCCACTACTCCCAGACTCTCATTCCCCGCATGCCTATTATGCCTGGGAGTATACACCTTCACAAGCACAGTCCATTGGTGCTAAGCTCCCTCTCTGGGCCTCAGCAACAGGCTGGATCAGGAAGTCTCAAAGCCTAAAGCTGGTGCTGGACACTCTCTGGAAGAAACCTCTCCCAACAACATCCACCTCCCTCACCTAGAGAGAGGTCACACACAGGCTCAATTACCACCTGCACTGGACAATAATTCACGTGCAGTCCTCTCTGTCTGATCACACAGTCAACCAAGAATACAGACTCAGACCTCTCGAAACAAGCTCAACAATGGCAACTAGGTCTCACGGTGTTGATTTCCAGAAATGCTTCAGAAACAATTTCCGTAGGGAACTCCCCAGACTCCTTCCTCCGGAATAATGGTTGTTTTCCTTCCCCCCTACCCAGGATAAACTCACCCTCTAGTGTCGGGAATACGTGACAGACAATCCACGCAAGGTCACGCAGGTTCAGATGGTTCAGACTGGGGATGTACCGGATTTCCCAGACAAAATACAGATACATGCCTTTTGGGTTCAGAGGATGTACGAGGGTTTTTCTGCAAGAGTCAGACCCCTTCCTCCTTGGCATTTTGTGAGTCCCATGGAGGAGGAAACCCCCAACACGGCTCATCTCGGTCTTTTATTGCATGGGAAAGGTTGACACTTGTCACCCATGCGGCTACACGCGTTCCTGCAACATGCGTGCCTCCCGCCATCTGGAAATCACATGTCCTTCCAAAAGGACTTAGGTTAAAACATATAATGCACTTCTCTTTTGGAATAATATTAAAATATTATTTCCAAGGCTTAAGCCCCCTAGGCTCAACACTTAGCCCCTTTTCCCACCTTCAGCCCCCTTAACTCCGTGCCCATTCTGTGGATGCTCAGTCCCCCTTCACTCATTCATCGTGGTCGATCTGCACATGGTGGTGTTTATATTTTATTAATCATTCTGTATACATACAAGTACAACAGCAGGCTCCTAGCCCTCAACACTTAGGCTCCCTGGCCTAACAAACACATAAACCTACCAGTTATACAAAACTTGGCTCACCAGCCTATAAAACATAATTACAATTCCTTTCAAAACATGGTTTACAACGAGGCTCGGCCTTGGGGACACTACACTAACTTCACAAGTTTAGAGTCCTCATATGTTATTTGTTTTTCTTCCCATATCTTTTCACAAATGAACAAGTGCTTCTCAAGGTCGTCTGATGCCTCTTCCTTGAATTCTGGTAATCTAATGGTGGGATCATGTCTTCACATCCTGAATGTTGAACTACTTCCATGCGGTGTAGATACTTTTCTACCACTTCCTGAATTGGCTCCTCCAGTTGTTGCTCCTTGACTAGATGTACTTCCTATTGTCTTCCTTCCAAAATTCGATTGTCTAAATGGTGGTGTTCTTATTGGTGTATTAGTCGCACATGGGTTTATGGGTTCCACACTAACAGTGATATGGATAGGAGTGTTGCCTTATGTTCCTATTCTTGGACCTCTTGTCTTCCTTTCATATGTTGCGCATAGGATTTCCTCAATATTTTTGAAAGCCCGGAGATCCTCTATCTCTTCTTCATCACTTTCCAAGCCTTCCCTCGTGGTTATGACTCTCTTCTTGTTGTTCATCTTATATTCGTAGGGTACTCCATTGTGTGTTCTTCTAGTTATTTCCATGATCTTCTTGATTTGGTCTTCCTCCATCATGATTGGATTCAAGGCCTCCTCCTTCTTTCCTCTATCCATTTCTTCCTCCATTTCTCTATCTCTTGTCAGTGCTTCCCCCCTTCCCCCATGCATGTAGGGAAGTTTAGTTTTCTGAGGCTATTTTCATTACACCATTGTTATATAGTAAGATCTTAATGGAAGTATACAGTGATCTGATATACCTACCTTGAGGTCCCTTCAGGAATTCTTGCTATGTTTCATTGTAATACTTCGCAATATCTACTACAAATTCTGTGATAAATACTGCAACAATGTTGTCTAACCGGAAATCTACTACATGAGTAAATTTATTGTCAACTTGTTATAACTGCGCGATCTCCATAGGATTCCACTCTAGCTGTCTGATTCAATTTGTAGGGTGGTTGTATTTCAACCTCAATATCCACTCCATCAACACATGCGAGAAATCACATAAACATACTTCATGTAAGTCGTTGAATACGTACTTGTCCAAGTATTTGTGCGGTGTTAACTTAGGGTTTCTATTATCTCTTTGCAAAAACTCCAGCTCCTTTGTTTTCAACCAGCTCTCGATCGCTTCCTTCGTTGGGTTCCACAGTCTCAACATCCCCTTTTATATTCTCATTCTTTTAATGTTTTTGTCGCAAGATCTGATATTATTTTTACGCTTCTTTGGTAGATCTTAATCACTCAATCCCATTCTGTTCCAACCGGCAACAAAACCATTTGTTGTCTTTAACAACTTTATCTACTATGATATTACCATATTTTCAGAAGTTGACCCAAGTTCAGATTTAACAAGCTTCCAACAAAATCCCTCTAAAACTATCGGCCCTCCTAGTAAACCAGAAGGCAACGCGGTACACAGGGTGCGATGTGTAGTCTCACTCGAGATAGTTCTATGGGTGGATGAAATACTCAGACGCTTGCAGCCTAAGAATAAGTGGGATCTGTAATTGTACCTTTTGATCTTTATTCATTTAGTCTAACATCTTAATTACTCAGTCACTCTTCCTCATGCATGTGACATATCAGATCTAACTAGTTCCTTCATTCATTTATCTAACATTTAATCATTAACAACAATGGAGATACATAACATTCAATAATATAACACAAGTTTTGTTGTGGTTCACCCCCTTCTGGGCTATGTCGACAAAGATTTGGCTTTCAAGCTCTTTTATTACGTCTCAGCAATATATCATTTTGCGCACATTTACAGTCTTGGAACTTACAATCTCAATAGGCTTCCTGATCCCTGTGAGGCCGACTAGATCGCACCAAGTTCCTCATCCTATGACCTAACCCTTGAGATGAGGTTTCTTGACTCTTATCTAGCTCACCAGCTTACAAAAATGTTGCAATTCTAGCATTTCTCATTCTTCCCTCTGTCTCTCTCGGTCTCTCTCTTTTTCTAGACCTCCTAGGTCCTACTTATACATATTCTTGGCTTATCAACCATTACAATATCATGCAAAAGCCCTAACCCTAATGTAGTTAGGTCTCTCTTGCATGCACGTCTCGCATGCTTCCTTCGTATCTGCTGCTTTTCCTTCCAGTTGTCTTTTCTTTCCACTTCATGTTTTTCTCTCCAAAAATGGGCCTTTGCCCAACACTCCTCCTCTCCTACTATGTAATGAAACATTGCACCATCTAATAAAACAAATGAATCTATTTCTTTTCATTACAATATGTAGTATTATCCATGCTTGTGTGTTTAAAACCCAAGACCTCTATTAGTAAAGACTTGGATGATTTCATGTTCTTTTTCCCATGTGGATTTCAATTATGGAAAATATTCAAGGGAGTCATACATCAAAATAAAAGATGAGAAAACCCCTTCAAAACTTTAATAAGTAATAAAAACCATTTCACACAACAAGATTCTAAAGGTGCACATCGAGTATTATTAGTGACAAGTTTGAGTATAAAATTAACCTTGGTAATGAACCTAAATGCACTTCCATACCATATGTCAATGAAAATGCTAAGTCATGAACCTAATAGTATATTAATTAAATACCAAATATCAACTAGGGTAAATGTTATTAATTTCTAAGAGGGTATATAGAGAGAGGTACCTAAAAGAGACCTTACATAGAATGTGATTCACTTCAGTTATATTTTATCTCCATGTGTTATCTCTTAAATCCTATGGATATTCCAAGATGAGGTATTAGAAATTAAAATAAAATAAAAAAGAGGATGGATCTCAAATCCTATGGATCTTCCAAGATGAGGTATTAGAAATTGAAATAAATAAAAGAGGATGGATCTGTTGTGAGAGGGGGAACATAAAGGTGGCATTACATAAAATGTGATTCACTTTTGCAAATGCCTAGTTATATTTTATCTCTGTGAGTTGTCTCTCTAGTCTTATGGATCTCTCAAAATTCTCATCTTCCCATTGCAATTATCTCCTTATTTTAGTGTATAATCTAAGTTTTTATTTTCTAAATTGCTATTATTGCCTTCCTCGAGCTTAGATACCAAGTTTCTATCCTTACTTTCCTTTAGGTTAGAATCCAAGTTTAAAGATATTCCTTTATAACAAAACACCTTAATGTGGTTATCATTACTTTTCTTGAACTTAGAAGCTAAGTTTGAGGGTTACTATTTGTACTAAGCACCTTAGACATGGTAGAATCCAAGTTTGGAGATTTTCTTTTTTAGTTAAACAACCTTACATTTGGTAGTTAACTCATTTTCTAATTTTTTTTATACAATTTAGAAATCGAACTCAAAAAATATCCTTTTAAAGTTAAATCAAAACTTACCATGCAAGTTTAAAAAATGTCCTTACCATGCAAGTTTAAAAAATGTCCTTTCATTAACTTGGAGTGGAGTTCATCGACCTTCCTTAAACATAACATGAACCTTTATTAGTTATTTAACCACAATCCTTGAACTTAAAAGCCAAGTTTGAAAGTTATCTAATACTTGCATACGTATTTAACCAAATTCCATTTGGTTGGGATATAAAACCTTCTTTAAAAGCTAAGTTTGAAAGTTATCTAATACTTGCATACGTATTTAACCAAATTCCATTTGGTTGGGATATAAAACCTTCTTTAAAAGGTAAGTTTGAAAGTTATCTCTCAATTTCAATCTTATTTAACGAATGGGATAGACACTCGTTAGAATAGAACTCTGATTTATCATGTTTGTTAAATATTATTAAATAATTGTATGTGTCTCTTATTATTGTTGGAAGTAATTATAAAATTAAATTATTCAATAAGTATGATAATTAAGTTTATATATATATATATATATATATATGATAAACTATCCCAACAATAAATTAAATTTAATTAATTGAAAAGAATAAATAAATATGTAAATATCTATTTATATTAAATAAATTTAATAAAGGTGTGGATATATATTAATGTTAACTAAATAAATTGGTTTAGTGTGTGAAGAAAGTTTTTTTTTTTTAAAGATATTTTCACAAATTAGTTATTTAGAACTCTTTCGTAATAAAAAGTATGTTATTGAAATTTAAGATCTTATAACTTATAATATTGAAATTTGAGATATTATTTTAATTTTAATTTTTCTTTATAGTTTAATTAGCCAATAAAAATCCAATATTTTTAACAATTTATATATTATATAAAAGATATGTTACATATATTTTTTGACTTATATGTTTTTAGATATGCTCAAGCTTATATGATTTACAATTTAAATAAATAAAAGATTACATTAAAAAAAATTGACAAGCACATACTCCAACCACTAATCCATGCTAGAGTAATAGAGTTGCATTGTATTTGAATTGCTATTAATTTAGAAAATTACAACATTATTTTAATTTTTAAGTTGTATTGAATTCATTTGTTGTCTTCATTTTTACAATGCATTAGTTTAAGCATAAGCATAAGTTTTTAAGCTCTTTTCTAGGATACATTGATTTAAGTGGTGTTTTATATATTCTCTTTTTTGCTATGCATTAATTTAAGCATGAAGTTTTTAAACTCATTCTTACAGTGCATTAATTTAAGTATCAAGCTCCAAATTCTTTGATTTCCTCATTTTAAGAAAAAACTTATAACTTAATAAATTTGACCAATTTTAAAGCTTATTAAATCTAGGATTAAAATAAAACTAAAGTGATATAGTTTATTATGAAGGTAGATATATAATATATACCTAACTTTAACTTGACACATAACATTAAATTACCTTATTTTTTTGGAAAATAATTATAATTTTTTCTTCTACAAATCAAAATATAAAAAAAATAAAAAATATCAATATGAATTAAAATACTCATCTCACTTTTTTTAAACTTCAACCAATTAATATTTCAATTTCAACAAATTAATATTTCAATTTCTTTGTTGTAACTTTCATAATTAATATTTCAATTTCTATGTTGTACCTTTCATAAATATAGAATCGGAATTGTTTACTCTATTTCTGGTTAAAAATAATAATCTCAAACACAAAACCTTTGGGATGAGGTTTTACTCTACCAAGAGTAGGTGTCGTTAAGGGTTCATGTGGATTAAGAAGTATATTTGTAACCTCCATTATAACCTCAAGTGTGGAAGATTAATGAAAGGAGTTGAACTCAAGATCTCTTTGAAACTTCATTTTCACAACACTTGTTAATTGAATTGCTCCCTTGGAAACGATTTGTATGCATTGTTAATTAAGAAAATATAACAGTTAATAACTAAAAGTTGATTGAATGTGAGCTATCAATTTATACACCTTGATGTGAGCTATCAATTTAATATTATATATGTTTAATGAATTGAAAATTAAAAATGAACTATTAATCTACATCTTATATCTACACAATTTACACAATATTTATATATATTAAAGAATTGAAAATTAAAAATGAATTATTAATCTTCTTATTATAGGGTATTTAATATTGTATATTTTAACAATTAAATTTAAAAATATTTTAATTAAAATAATATACACCTTGAATGTGAGCTATCAATTTATACACCTTGATGTGAACTATCAATTTAATATTATATATGTTTAAATGAATTGAAAATTAAAAATGAACTATTAATCTACATCTTATATCTACAAAATTTACACAATATTTATATATATTAAGGAATTGAAAATTAAAAATGAATTATTAATCTTCTTATTATAGGGTATTTAATATTGTATATTTTAACAACTAGATTTAAAAATATTTTAATTAAAATAATATATAAATATTAAATCTTTTGTATCAAAAGACTTTACATTAAAAGCTGAGCTGTGGGGGACAACATTGTCTTACCAAATGTATACATTGTCCAAATCTGTCAGTGGACAGCTCGATACCACATTGAGAGTATGTGTTTTCTGCAATAAATTGTGTTCCATCCATGTGCTCCCTACCATTTTCAGACGAAGAGATAGGCACCACCACCCACATGTCCTGTGGAATCATAGACCACTGTTGTCGATATGTCAAAAGTTTCAACCAGTTGTCTTCAATTGTCCTTAAAATGAACTACATGAACAAACTGCTCCTACAAAATGAAATGCTAAGTGATTCTGTAAATATGGAAGTTAGTTTTTCATAAAATTTCAATGCTTTTCCCAACTGTTATAATGGTGTCTTGTTATAGTCATTTGGCACAGTATGGTTTACAAAAACATCAGACAGTGTTCTTTCTTACCCATTATGAAAAGGGTTTTTTCGTTGATTTCGACGCAATCAAGATAAGGATGGCTTCAGAAACATGGATAACTTCATTCATATTGGACTGAATCTGATGATGATGATATTGAGCTGAATATATTGGGCATGATGGTTTGAAATGACAGGCTCAATGTCAAATCCTGTTGCTGGTGCAGAGGATATATATAGTTTATCTTACCTGAAGTAAAGAAAATAGTGTTGGTTGTAAGAGGGTGTAGTACAATTTTCTTACAGTTTAAGCTATCAGTTATAATATTGATCTGACACATTAGTAATATCAGTGAGCATCATATAGTAAGTCAATCATTGTCTGTTATCATCTATAGCATTGGTCTGACACACTAGTAATATCAATGAGTACCAAGTAGTAAGCCAATCTCTGTCTAATGCATTTTATCTTTTCTATAAAGATTATTCGCCATCAAATGGACAAAAAGAATGCATTAGGAAGTGAGTCAATCATTACCTTACTACATTGTACTTAATGTTAACTGTAATGCTAAAGTATCATAAGGCCTACCAGACACTGTAGTATTCAACCCCCACTGTTTTTTGGCCAGCAATAACCAACCTGCTGCACAGCATTTAATCTTGCAAGCAGGTAGTATATACACCCTCTGATATATCTCAAAACCTATATACCAAAATAATCCTACAATGTATATACCAACAACCACAGCATTAAATGCTGCAAAGAAGTAGACTGGTTATTACTAACCCTGTTTAATATCCATATAAATTATATAAACTGTTTTGAATACTGAATCTGATGTAATCTCAAACACTTTGAATACATTCGACTGACTGACAGAACTGAAGTTCAAATGAGCACTCAACTGAAATGATTTAGATGTTAGCTTATCTTGTCCTCCCACGTGCTTTGAGAATTTACTTTCGGTGGCATATAATTCATGATTGTTGGTTCTGTCAGTGAGTCTTTCTGAAGAGTGATTGGTAACATAAGAAATGGGCCCGACCGACAAAGTAGTTTATTAAAATTTTTGAGAAATATCTGCTCAGTGAATGGTTTATCATTTAGCACACAGTGGAGATATGTAATCCCACTTTCTTTGCCCAGCACACAGTGGAGAAAACAAAAATGGATTGGTTACGGGAGCTAGCAATCTTGTCCGTACTTTATTAAGTCAAAATCCCCAGCAGTGCAATTCTATAGGTATTTAAACCCCTGAAAGGCGTAGTAACTCCCAGTCTGTCAGAAAAGTTAGAACTGAAAATTATTATCGCGGTCTCTCAAAAATCAAAACCTTAATTTGTATTGTAGATCCATGCCAAATAACCAAATTATTCCGAATCTGCTCGAAAGGTGGGAACTGAAAATTATCATCGTAGATTCAAAATTCCGAAAACATATAGGAACTGAAAATTACACTTTAAATGTCACTACTTTAACAACAGCGTTGTCTAACTGTTTTAACAACAGCGTTGTCTAAATATAAAATTGCTTACACATTAAATATCACTACTTTAACAACAGCGTTGTCTAACTGTTCTATGAAATGGTTTTTTTAGCGGCACGATATAAATTTGTACAAAATCACTATTTGTTATGGTTTAAAATTCATTTCTGAATGCAGAAATGGATTCAGTGTGCTGAAAAAAACCCTGTGGACACTTGGATTATACAGAAATAATCACTCATATCTGCAGATCTAACAATTTCTCGCCCGATTTCTGGTAAATGTCCTCGGAAAATATCACCTAAAAAAAATCATTTCGTAGAACATTTAAACTACTGCCTTTAACAACCCATATTCACACCTAGAAGAGCATAAATTGTTGAGAGCCATACAAAAGTAAAATTTAGTGTGCATTATGAAAGTAGATCTATAGATGTTTAGAAAAACTAGTATTGGAAAAAGATACATGGGGTAAGAACAACATGGATGTCAAGTGGCATATGATGTGAAGACTCTAGAAGCTGTGATGATGTTCAAGCTTTAGGTAATAAATGAGATGCTTCTAAAAGTTCAAGATGGTAATGATGTATTTATCATGTGGGGGAATCTATGAAAGATGCATGTGTTTAAAAAAACCGATACCACATGAAAGGAATAAGCACAACGTGCGAGATACGATAATAAATCAAGACATAGCAACAACACATAAGATAAGTGATTTTTCATGGAAAACCCAAACTCGGAAAAACTAGCCAATAGATATATTGGTTCATTGACCAAACTCGTCCAAGCCGACCAATCTTGGCCATGCCAAGTGAGCCTTCACCACTCAACTCGACACATTACAATGGAGTATCACCAACCTTTTAAAGGATTTATTATATCCAATCCATGCGCTGTGAAACCACGAGCTACAAAGACCATGTGCCTGAAACCACCCATGTTGACCTGACAACTTTGACTATTTTAGCAAATCAAGTTTAACCTAACATTCCCCCCTTTAAACTTGACTTGGGGTTTTCCATGACCAAATCCGGCCAAACCACCAAGTGAGTCTTCACCACTCACCTCCAAGCCCTACCCCCCCAAAATTATCCAGGAATCATGCATGCTCCCCCTATCACCTAGGTCTACATCTAGACTTTACCAGTAAGTTACTAGGGGTACACATGCCTAACCAAGTCTTACAGTTGTATGCCCATTTACATGCAATAAATATTTTCAACTCAATAATAATAATTTTTATTATTACTATCTTGACATTTAGTTTCCATCCTCTCGCTTTGTCATTACTTTGACCTCGAGCTCTTGATTCTCAGATCCAACCACACCTGACATATCCATCAGATCCAAGTATCCAAGCCATATATACTTTGTACACTTTGAGCCCAATTCAGTGCAAACTTCGAGCCAAAATCTAGTGCTCTTCAAATTGTGTAGATCAATTCAAAGGCCACATAAACCTCTTTGTCGGTATTCTCACAAATGGTAGCTTCAAGCTTGTAGCAATTCTTGTTCACTACCATGGTTGTTGTTGTTGTCATTTGCAACCAAGTGCAAATTGATCATCATCAAAACCCTCGATTCTAGAGCCTTTTGTAAGACACCCAACCCCCTAAGTACTTTTTAAGGGATGTGGTATCAGAATTTTGATTTTCCTTAACCATCTCAAAGCCTCTTCTCGAGGGCACCATCATCTTCTACTCATCAAGAGATTTCCAATGACTGTCACCATGCTCAAAACAAAGCTTTGGATAAAAATTTATGGCCTTCCAAAGTTTTAGACCTTCTTGGTCAAGGTCCACCACACTGCCACGTGGTGCATCGTCCCTCATGCCATCCAACATGGCACCAACGTGTGGTAACACGTTCCATCCTAGTGTTGACGTGACCGCTTTTGTGGATGCTAGCGTGACCCTTGCCACCAGGCCCTCCGAGACCCTTGACTTGTCTTCCCCTAGTCATTCCACTTAACACTTCTCAAAACCTTTAATCCCCGATCATCTAATATACCAGTCCACCATGCTATCATCCCATTGAGCAATCAATCTATTCACATTTTGTATAACCCCAAAACACTCGATCTGGTGACTGAACTGGCACCCTGTACACATTGCGGATCCATGTCTCATCGCCTGGCATGACAGTGGCCCTATCACCGCCTACCATCTGGCGCAACACGTGGCACTCATTTTCACCACGAATATTTTCTTCAAGGATCTGATTTACCTTGACACATGGCATAATCATCACTTGACACATGAACCACCCACATCATGACACTTGGGCTGACGTGTACAAACACATCATCACATGGCACAAGGGATCACCCACTTGAGCGATGACACTTATCCACTTTCTATTGGTTCGAGTACTTCATCTGACGTCACTGGAACATGCATTCAAAAAAATAATGGAAGAGGTTGGAACCTTTCACAGGACTTTACCCCCACCGGGGCATCATGCCATCAGCCCCACAGATGTCTACGCCAAGCTGCAATGCATCCCCGATCTCTCAATCTCTAGTACTTGGAACCTTTTCCAGACTGGAACTATTCCCCAACGACCTATCGACATATCGAAGATTTGCTAAAGGAAACACTCACTTGGCATTCTTCCGGGGTCCAATACCCGAGTACCCATAGCCTTGACTCCCTAATGAGCTTGTCTATGTTAGCACTGGTAGTCACCCACAAATTGCGGAAGGATGATCCCAGTACCCATCAGAGTTTTTGGTGGATGTTGGTTTTATATGATTGGAGGTCAATGGACAAAACTCAATTTGTGAATGATGTTCGACACAGAACTGGACAAGAAATGCACAGGGAAGTGAGGGCCACAACTAACTTCAGTCAGTGAATTGAGTTTAAGTGTGAGTAGAGGGAAGACTTAGTAAGAAAGGTGGACAAGACTACTATGGGCATCAGGCCTTCAAGTAGCTTGGATAAGAAAAAATCAGACTCAAGATCACTCTTAAGCTCAAGTTTTAGACACTGAAATATGTCCAAACAGCACAGTCACAACAGCACAATGATCAAACCTACATCACCATGCAACTACAACAACTCGACTAGATCCTCCATGCTCAAGCCATTCAATGTAAGAGGGAAAATGATCACAAGAAAGCTGACTAAAACTGGCCATGATACTGCTGCAATCAAACTTACATTACAATGGCATAACAACCCTCGACTAGATCCTCCATGCCCGAGTGTTTTAGCACAGTTTTTAAAAAGAGATGAAAAGAGGTTGACTTCTATTAATCTGAAAGTTTCAAATGTTAGACATAACCAGATAACAGTTCTGGCTTCAAAACATTACAAAATAGGGAGCTCTGCTCAACTAGTTGACGACCTTAACAAAATATCAAAACTACTTCTTTATACTCAGAACCGTCCCCGACTATCAGGACTGTGATCTGATCACTACATTCAAAGCATTTCATCTGAGCAGTCTTCTGTCAGACTGTGCATGTATCCCTCTGTCAGATGCGAGCTCAGATCGACATGGGTCTGCAGGAAACTCCGTCCATGGGGGTACCTCGGGCTGACAACTCTATTTTCTACGAGCGACTCCTCCATACTTTCTAATTACTAAGTGAGTCGAGGTTTCAACCACTAGCTCCATTTTTATTAACTGCCTTTTCTCGGGATTGAAACATGACTTAATTCCCATGGGGCAGCCAAACGCTGCTCTCAGATATGACGCTATATATACACATGATTGCGGGGCCGCTCAAAGGTGGTTTGGGTTCACACCGCTTTTGAGCCCACAATCCACCACCTTTTGCCATGTATTACTTTTGCCAAACCATGGTTTCAATTGCGAGACCGCTCAAGAAAATTATCGGTCGAGCACGTCGCGTCCCTGCAATGGACTGTGGTTGTCGATCTTGTGATCTTGGGCAAGGATTTACAATCAGCGGCTCAAATCTTCCCTCTTCAGATCAATGGATCAGATCTTCCCTTTTCGAATCAACGGTCGAGATCTGCTTCACGATTTGGGCTTCAAACTTTTCAAACTTCAAATTTTATTTTCCCTAAGCAAATCCTCCACAGCTAGGGATTCGATGATGCATGGCTCCTGGATTTGGATGGCCGAGATGCACTTCTAGTCTCTAGTCTCCGAGAAAATCAAAACTCAAATCTCGCTTACCTTCAGTTGCTTTTACCAGGAGATATCAATCTGTTAACGCATGTCCTCTTGAATCGAACGATCGAGAATTTCTTTGGGTCTCCGAACTCCAGGAAAATCAAATCTCAAACCTCCTCTTCCTTCAACTGCTTTTACCCAAAGCTATGGATCTATTGATGCATGGCCCCATCGATGGATGGTCTAGATTCACTTTGGGCCTTCGACACTTCTGGCTTTGGGAATTCGATGCTTCGAAACTTTGGGACTTCGGCCACTTCGGGACTTCGGTGCTTTGGGTCTTTGGGCTTTGGCCCTTCGGGATTTCTAAGCACTTATCATTTCAAATCTTACGAAGCTCATTTCCCGGAAGGCTTGGATCTATTGCCACCTATCCCCTTTGAGATCAACGGTTCATATTCACTTCAGGGCCTTTTTCTCTGGCACTATACTTCGTGCAAGTTTGCATTCCCGAACACCCATGAGCCACTGATCTGGACCATTCCTAGAATTTCCATCGCTGAAAGATTAAAACTGTCTTATGCTTATGCCTCAATCCCAAAACAAATTGTTAAGAAAGTTGCGCTTTGTGTTCTTGGTTGTGGCCTACACGATCAAGGATTTGGACAATTTGTTGTGGGCTAGGGAGAACAGAGAGAACAACAACAGAAACAAAGGAGACGAGTGTTCATCCTTAGAGAAAAATAGAGAGGTTTAGGGCCGAGACTTCCTTTAGGTAAGACATCAAGGGGAAACAGGGTGCTCAAACGAAAAAGGTGCAAACACACACCGATTTTAACAGTCGAAAGGGACAAATTTCAAGACCTGACCTATGAAAAAGAGAGAGACAAGGAAACAAATTATAGACTCAAGTATATCGACACACACCTATGGCCCTTGACAACCTTATGTGATAATAGTCTACAATATCAATAGTCAATATCACTCGACAACCCGATCTAATGCCTTAGATTCAAGGGTCGTTGACCCAACAATGTTACGCTCTTATGATCTGGCTTATTTGGTCTATCGAAAAATCAATTATCGACACATATCTCACTCCAAGCACGTTGGCTACCATGCTAGCACGATATGCCACAGTGACGTCAACTCTCTCTATGTGTGTGTGTGTTATATGCGATAAGGTTATGGAACCATGCATTGAAACCTTGCCGCATCGATGCACTGGGCCATCGGTCTCATCATGCCACTAGGAATATTATGAAAACTCAAACTTGGAACATGATTCCTATCGAGGTCCAATACCCTGATATCCCAAGGCGTGAAGCCCCCTCTTGAGATTAACACAAGGGATTTACAACTAAGATCTCTTGGCCTATAGATCTAACGAATGAGGTTTAAAGGCATTTCTTCCAAAGGTTATACGCCCAACTAGGGCCCACACCAGACACGTCGAGCACACACAAATTGACACATGTCATCCTTCAACAACTAGGCTACCATGCTAGCAACACACGTCATCAAGACATTATCTTCTCTCTCTCCCCATGCTTATATATGATAAAGGTATGGAACCAGGGATGGAACCCTATCCATGGGTATCGACATATAGGGGATTTCACAAAGTTTACCACAAAGGATCTCCTGGTACTCTGGGGATCTAGTTTTCTGAGTAATCGATGCCCTTTCCCGGGCTCTCCGAACAATCTGATATGATCATTGGTTAGCATTCATCCCATCCGCTGATCCAATGGATATTTTTCCTCACTGATTTACAATGTGAACTTCAATAAGCAAATAACCCATCTTTGGATGATTGAGATTGACTCCAGCTCAGGGATCGATGGCTACTGAGTCTCGCTGACTCAATTATGCATTAAATGGGTTATAGTTCACATTTTGGACTATGAAGGCCACCATCTTCCCTAGTGTCTTCTGCAGGGGTCTCATTTTTGTTTCCATGGGCCATTGACCCATATTCTAGTAAGCAATACATTTTCTACTTAGACACCCCAACGAGGATTTGATTCCCTTGCAACCCTTCCGTGTTAAGGGGAAGGAGAAAAACATAGGGGTTACCATTAGTTCCTTATCCCTTTTTGGAAGATCATGACACTTCATTTCTCTTAGGATTATCATTTGTTTCTTACTTATAGATCTGGTTCCCGTCCACAAGAGATCCATTACAATAAGTATATATTTTTTAGAACACAGAGAGATAAATTAGACTTACAACCTTTCATTTACCTACAGATTCTTACTCTTTTTCATAAAATTTAGTTGATTTTTCATGCGTGCCAAAATAAACACAACACAATGTGATAGATTGGAAAGTAATACAAGGAATTAATTCCAATTATGCAAGCTTATTTATCCATGAATGCATTTGCAAGAGACAACCATTCATATTGTTCCACCATTACCTATGCAGGAGGGCTTACCAATGAGACAAGTATCAATTCCATTAACTAGGTATACATTCATGGTACAAGCATAGGCACCAGTCCTTTATTTCAATTCAATTACACAAAGTAAATAAATACTTATTTGTTTAAAATATTGTATACAACCAACTGACTGTGGGTGTACACCTTTCCACCCAACCTTAGGCTTAGATGCAATCAACCTCTACATTCTAGCCACCCCCATGCCAAGCCATGATACCACCAGGGGAATCTCAAATTGGCTCAATCAGCCAAAGAATAGATCAGGAGGATAGTTTCCTCCACCCCAATGGAAACAACAAAAGTTTCACCTCTTTCCCATTGAGCTCAGGACCTCAACATGGTTTGTTCCCAGTTGAATTTCCTCTACACAAGAGAGTCCCTTCACAACTATATTGTTCCTCAACACACTCTCCTTCTAGTGTCAATTTCTTTCTAGCAAGTATCAAGTCTCCAACCCTGTTTTCTCGAGTCTGGACTTCCAAGGTCTTCTATGCTCCAGCTTGATCATTCATATCCTAGGATTACTTCTCAGTTCTTCTTTTTTCTTAGGTTTGCATCACGAAACTTCCTTTGCTCTTCTCGTGAGAAATTATCTTTTATTGCACGTGTGTTTCCTCTCATTCTAGCACAACCTCCTTCTCAAGACCGCCTTATACCACTTAGCAACTTTGTCTGCACATCATTCCTTCATGATGTTTATTGTTGGTTCTCTAACAATGTTTTATGTTCCTTAAGTCTTCTATAGACTTCTTAAACTTAGAACCCAGAGTTCTGTCTCTCCGGCTCTCTTTCACTTTCTCCTACCATCTCTTTTCCTTTGCTCTTCTACAATTTGTGCATCCCCTGCATGTAATCACTTGGGAAGGTTCTCAACCTGTCCCCTCATTTTCTTCTTTTAGAAAGAACCCTGTGGAGTCACCCTGGTGAAAAAATGGTACTTTGTGGAACCTCTAACTGAGAGTTTCTACTATAGTAGCCAGGTTTTCCCATACTTTCATTTATTTGAGGGTGGTTGGTTGGTCAACTAATAACCCTCTTCTCATTAACTGTTTTTCTTCAGTTGTAAGTTACAAAAAATATAGTTATTTCCTCCACATCATTCCTCAAGGTGACTTGGGATCTTTTAAACATGAACCATCTTTCTGTCACCTCACTAATCCCTCTCATAATTTGATGGACAGTAGTTTCAAAGCTTCACCCATAACTCAATTGGTTGGCATTTTCTAGATAAACAAGAATACAATAAACATAGATGCAAGGTAAAATAATAAACCAAGACATAATAACAACATAAGATAAACGATTTATCCTGGAAAATCCAAATTGGGAAAAACAACCAATAGATCTATTGGCTCCTTGAACAAACACTGTCAAGTCAACCAATATCCTAACCCCTACCAAGTGAGTCTTCAATACTCAACTCAACACATTACAATGGAGTCTCACTATCCTTTTAAAGGCTTTATTACATGCAATCCATGGGTTGTGACCATGTGTTTAAAACCAGCCTTGTTGAGATCAATAATTGAGATCAAGTGAATTAATTGAAAGGAAGAAGAAAACATGGTAGTTATAATTTTGAAAAGTTTGTCTTCTTCAATGATATGCATATTTTATTGAGACCTTGAAAATTACTAATACTAATAAAATTTTGCATTTTAACAGTTGAGCACTAGGCTCTTGCAGTGAAACAAATGGAAAAAGTAGTTTGGGAATAACAATGTAAATGAGTCTTCTCAGTTGGTACTTGTAGCAAATTTTGAGAGCAAGGAAAATAAAGGGAAATAAATACTGTAAAGAGAATGATGGTAAATCTATCAAATAAATATAAAAAACTATTAAATGTTTTGGGATGAAAAACACAACTAAGAGCATTCTTCTATGATCAATTTGGAAAGAAAAATGATAATGTGGTTGAACATAAGGAGGAAGATTTAATTATGTTCATGTCTAGAAACAAATGATTGAAAGAATGGTAAGGTTGATTGGTATGTTGATTCAGGAGAATCTAGACATTTTACTAATAGTATTGACTAGTATGTTGATTTTAAAGAGGATAATCTTCCATCTGATTTTGTT
>JASDQU010503586.1:112473-123363 GCA_032191745.1 Picea mariana
ATCAAATCAGTCTCGCTAGAGAGTCTAGGTTTTCATGGCTCTGATACTACCATGTTAAAAAATCGATACCACATGAAAGGAATAAACATAGATGCAAGGTAAAATAATAAACCAAGACATAATAACAACATAAGATAAACGATTTATCCTGGAAAATCCAAATTGGGAAAAACAACCAATAGATCTATTGGTTCCTTGAACAAACCCGGTCAAGTCAACCAACATCCTAACCCCTACCAAGTGAGTCTTCAATACTCAACTCAACACATTCAACTCAACACATTACAATGGAGTCTCACTATCCTTTTAAAGGCTTTATTACATGCAATCCATGGGTTGTGACCATGTGTTTAAAACCAGCCTTGTTGAGATCAATAATTGAGATCAAGTGAATTAATTGAAAGGAAGAAGAAAACATGGTAGTTATAATTTTGAAAAATTTGTCTTCTTCAATGCTATGCATATTTTATTAAGACCTTGAAAATTACTAATACTAATAAAATTTTGCATTTTAACAGTTGAGCACTAGGCTCTTGCAGTGAAACAAATGGAAAAAGTAGTTTGGGAATAACAATGTAAATGAGTCTTCTCAGTTGGTACTTGTAGCAAATTTTGAGAGCAAGGAAAATAAAGGGAAATAAAYACTGTAAAGAGAATGATGGTAAATCTATCAAATAAATATAAAAAAYTATTAAATGTTTTGGGATGAAAAACACAACTAAGAGCATTCTTCTATGATCAATTTGGAAAGAAAAATGATAATGTGGTTGAACATAAGGAGGAAGATTTAATTATGTTCATGTCTAGAAACAAATGATTGAAAGAATGGTAAGGTTGATTGGTATGTTGATTCAGGAGAATCTAGACATTTTACTAATAGTATTGACTAGTATGTTGATTTTAAAGAGGATAATCTTCCATCTGATTTTGTTGTGTTGAGTAATGTGAGATTAGAGAAAAGGGAAATGTCCTACTTCATATAAGATGTAATAAGGTAATGATTAAAAATGTTTATTGTGTTCCTWGCTAGAAAATATACATTTTTTAGTAGTATAATGAATAATAGCCCACACTTACATATAAATTTTAGCGATAACATGTGTTTTATTGTTGATAGGAATAGAAAAAATATGGTTGACATGGATTTCGAAAAGTATAGTTTGTTTCAATTGATAGAATTTGAGAAACAAYGATTGGTTCAACAAAAAGATGGCTATAATTTCAATAAAAATTCAACTATAATGCCTAGGCCAGAGAGGTGTCAAGTGAGAAAGATTGCAAGAAATGAAGATCTAGAAGATGTTGTTGTTGAAACTTGTCCAAATTAGAAAATAAGAGAAGGAAAACAACATGTATATTATACACTATCTACTATAATTCATAAATAAGAATCTTAGGGAGGGTGAAGTTGAAATGATAAAACAAGATGGTGCTTCCTTCGAGAACCAGACAAATTTTTTGATGTGTTGGACCACCAAGATATGGAGGAGGTGATTCGAGTGAACAAAATAAATTATATGTCAATTGTGGAAAGGTTAACTAGTCAATGAACATTGACTCTCATTTGGTAGGTGAGTCAATTTTCAAACAAAAGGATGATGAGGTAGATTGTACTTTATCAACCTTGCCAAATATAGTTCACTTCCAATCATTTTTTTGAAGATCTTATCTTGTGGATTGCAAACATCTTGCTAGTCCAAAGCTTTATCTTTTTGTATTTTGAACAAGCAAGTAAAATGACCATTATGGAAGGGTGTTAGAGACAATGTTCATATTCAAAACCTAGACATAATAAGACTTAGACGAATAATGAAGTCTCATTAATAAAGTTATGTAATAATGGGGCATTTAATGTAGTTATTGATAGTTATGTATTTGGGAATTACATTAGGTACTCCTCTCCTACCATGTAATGAAACATTGCACCATCTAATAAAATAACATGTTAATAAAAAACAAAATATTAATTAGGGTAAGTGTTATTAATTTCTAAAAGGATATATAGAGAGAGGGGGTACTTAAAAGAGACATTACATAGAATGTGATTCACTTCAGTTATATTTTATTTCAATGTGTTACCTCTCTAATCTTATGAATCTTCCAAAAAGAGGTATTAAAAATTAAAATAAATAAAAGAGGATGGATCTCTTTGTGTGTGAGAGGGGGAATGTAAAGGGGCATTACATAAAATGTGATTCACTTGTGTAAATGCCCAATTATATTTCATTTCCATGAGTTTCTCTCTAGTCTTATGGATCTCTCGAGATTCTCATCTTCTCATTTCCACTCTCCTTATTTTAATGTATAATATAAGTTTTTATAAGATATTCACATCTTCTAAATTTCCATTAACACTTTCCTCAAGCTTAGAAGCCAAGTTTGAGAGCTATCGTTGTCTTCCAAGTTTAAATATAATCATTAATAACAAAGCACCTTAGTGTGGTTCATTACTTTTCTTGAGCTTAAAAGCTAAGTTTGATGGTTACCATTTGTATTTATCATCTTTGGCATGGTAGAATCAATGTTTGAAAGTTATCATTTGTAGTTAAACAACCTTGAATTTGGTAGTGAACTCATTTTCTAAATTTTTAAATTTTTATATAGTTTAGAGGTTAAAATTAAATTTTTTCATTTGTAAAATTAAACCAAATATATCTATTTAACTTACCATACAAATTTTAAAAATTTCCCAAATGACTTGAATTGAAGTTCATCAACCTTCCTTAAACTTAACAACATTCTTTTCTTGTTATTTAACGACAATCCTTGAACTTAAAAAGCCTCTAATACTTATTTAACCAAATTCCATTTGGATGGGATACAAAACCTTCTTTAAAAGTTAAGTTCGAAAGTTATTTCTCAATTTCATTCTTATTTAACCAATGGGATAGATACTCGTTGGAATAGAACCCTAATTCATCATTGGTTTTCTAACTATTATTATATGATTGCATGTGTGACTATTATTATTATGGAAGGTAATTGGTTTTCTAACTATTATTATATGATTGCAGGTGTGACTATTCAATAAGTATAATAATTTATATTTTTATTAATTTTTTATAAGGAAAGTAATTTTTTGTTTGTATTTTCAAAAATTCATAATGTTGAAATGTGACATTTTTTCTTTAAAATTCAACTAACTAATAAAAATTTAGTATTGAAACTTTTAATGTTGAAATCGATATCTTTTTTTTTTTCTTTAAAACTTAACTAATGAACAAGAATATAGTATTTTCAACAATTTATATGTTAAAACTCAACTAACTAATAAAAATCTAGTATTAAAACTTTTAATGTTAAAATCGATATCTTATTTTTTTTTTTCTTTAAAACTTAACTAATGAATAAGAATGTAGTATTTTCAACAATTTATATGTTATATAAGAGGTATGTTACATATATATATTCTCACTTATATGTTGTAGATATGTTCAAACTTATATGATTCATAGTTTAAATAAATAAAGGATGGCACAAAAAATTGACAAGCACATACTTTACTTAAAATCCAACAGTAATCCATGCTAGAACAATCTAGTTGCATTGTATTTGAATTGCTATCAATTTATAAAATTATTACATTCTTTTATTTCTTACGTTGTATTGAATTCAACTGTTCTCTTCATTTTTACAATGTATTAGTTTAAGTATTAATTTTTTAAGCTTCTTCCTAGGATGCAATATTTTCTACGATGTATTGATTTCAATCATTAATAAGATGCATTGATTTGAGTGATGTTTTGTATATTCTCTTTTTTGCAATGCATCAATTTAAACATCAAGTTTTTAAACTCATTTCTATGATGCATTAATTTAAGCATCAAGTTCTTAAATACCTTCTTATGGTGCATTGATTTCAATGGTTTCTTTTATATTATAGGGTATGCATTTGAAATACAATATTCAACATAATTATAGTAATAGAAAAAAATCACAAGGATGAATTTTACAGATCATATATTTTTCTTATAACCTCAAGAACTAAACAAATATGGAACAAAAGAATTGGGATTTGAGATTTACGTTTTGACAATATATGCAATCTCTATTCCTTAGTGATTTAAAATTGATTTTGTGTTCTTGTAAAATAACTAAATTGTTAGTTAGATTGATTTCATCATATTTTGACTAAGTTGCTCATTGCATTGATTTCAATATAGTGCATTGATTTTAGTGTTTGTACAATGTATAAAGAATACATGAAAAACATTTTCTCCTTATTTTGAAATGATTGATTAGACAAAATTGCAGGGAAATCATTATGCTTGGTAAAGTAATTTAGTAGCGAGGTAGTGAATAATTGATCAATTATATCCCCTAAGATCAAGATCATAGAAAAATAATTAAAGACAAAGACTCACATGAGCTCCAGATAAAAAACCGATAGAACTAGAATCACTAAGCAAAATGTTTATAATTCCAACATATCCAACTAGAGAGACCCCTTTAATATAATATATCAAGTTAATGGTTTGAATAGTTTTTTATCTCAACTTTTTTTTTCATATGATTGATATGAAAAGATGGGAAAGCTAGCACCATGGCTATAGAAATAGTTGAAAAGGATAGATTAAAAAGATAACAGTGCAATCTATCTATTATTTATTAAATACATCTTACTACTTTCTTACTATTCACCTTATTTATCACATATTATTACTTTCTTACAACATTGTCTAACTGTTCTACAAAATGGTTTTCTAGCCAAAATCTGACGATATAAATTTGCATGAAATCACTATTTTTTGTTTTTTTAAATCCATTTATGAATGCAGAAATGGATTCAACGTGCCGAAAAACCTATGGGGCACTCAGATTATACAGAAATAATATCTCAAATCTGCAAATGTAACAATTTCTTGCCGGATTTCAAGCAAATGTCCCTAGAAAATATCATCGAAAAAGAGTCATTTTGTAGAACGTTTAGAGTACAACCTTTCTTACTATTCACCCTATTTATCATTGGATATTGTGACTTCATTAATATTCTTCGTGAAGTGATCTTCTTGATAATACTTTCTAAATTATAAATAATACTTAGCAAATTTCAAAAGATTAAATTCTATCAAGCTCGGAGAGGAATCAAATCCCTTGAGTTACAAACATTTCCTCATTCTAAGAAAAAACTTGTACCTCAATACATTTGATCCCTCTCTAGACTTGTTAAATCTGGAATTAAAATAAAACTAAAATGACATAGTTTAGTATGAGGGTAGATATATAATATATATAACTAACTTTGACTTGACACATAACATTAAGTTACCTTATATCTTTGGAAAATAATTGTAATTTTCCCTTTTGTAAATAAGAAAAAAAAAATCGTAACAATAATGGAAATACGCATCTCATCTTATCTCAACTTTTTTAAACATCAACAAATTAATATTTCAATTTCTTTTTTGTCCCTTTCATAAATATATAACGTGAATTGTTTACTCCATTTCTGGTTAAAAATAATAATCTCAAATAAAAAACCTTTGAGATGAGGTTTTACTCCACCAAGATTAAGTGTCGTTAAGGGTTCATGTGTACTAAGCAACATATTCGCCCCATATTCTATAGGGATGAGATCAGAGAGGTTATTGTCACAAAGAGTAGTCAACAGAGGGACAAAAGGGAAGTCATAAAATCTTGGCTTTTTCAATATCATATTTATTGATATATATGCATCTGTCTACCAGTTTATGGTGAGAAAATATAAAAGAGTGGCTTTTATGCATTGCTAATAAAGAAAATATAACAACTAAGCATTGAATGTTGAAGGTGAGTTATTGATTTACATTTGCAGAGTATTTAATGTTGTATATGTTGACGAATTGAAAGTTGAAGATAAGCCATCAATCTACACCTTATTTTAGAATATTTAATGGTGTATATGTTGATATTTCGATCTAAATATACTTTAATTTGAACGACATATCTAACATACTGTAACATCCATTTCCACTGATCACATTTTCATAACATTGTTTATTCTTTGAGGACACTTGCGTGCAAGTGATCCGGCTAAACATGGTACATTATGATTATCTGTTTTGGTCTATGAGGTTATGCTATGTTTGAGTATTGAAATTTGATATGTTATTTATATTGATATATAGCATTGAAAGGTATTATGATAAGGTTTCCTGAGTGTGCAAGAAACGTGGCATGATGAGAATGTTGATGGCATCGACAAACTTCCCTGGACTCCAGATTGATTCAAGGAGTGGATTATTGACTTTGATTATGAGTACTTGTTTTATTTACACATGTGTTATGATGATGATTCCATTATGGATTCCATGTATATGAGTTATTAATATTATCTTTGCTAGTGGATGCAGACATGGTGACACTTGCTAATATGACTCACATATGGAGTAGAGGGTTCATACACAAATATTAGTTGGATGATGGAAAGGTGTGGAAGTGTCCATGTCACATCCTACTAGCACTCCCGCCGTGACCTAAACTGAAGGTTAATGATTACCGTGTTCCGATAGGTTCACGATGTCATGAGGGGAGACTAAGAAAGTTGCTCACAAGGACTTTTCAGGGGCACACAATAAAGAAAATTCCTTATTCCTCAGTAATCCCTTAGTCTCACATAATGTCAATAAGTGGAGTATTGACTCTAAGTATCAGACAACTTCCAAACTAGTCAATTAGCGAGTGGAACCCTTGGAGCACAGAGGTGTGTCTTGAAGGGCATGTCACATGAATAAATTATGAGTAAGAAAAAAAAAACTAGAAGACCTTAGAAAATAAAATGAATACTTAAAATTTGTTAAAGAAGAGAATACATATTATTATTAAGTTATAAACAAGATAACATTACCAAAAATCTAAGTCTAGATGTTTTGACTAAATAAAATTTGTAAAATGAGTTAGGGGAATTTAGACTAAATAAACACTGGCAAAGGGGAGAATAAGAATAAAAATTTAGGCATGCACACAATGTGTGCATGAAATTAATAAAAAAGAAATTTAATTAAAAGAAAATATATTCATGAGACAATGGGTTGTCAACATAGAGTTAGTATCCTAAGTTAATAAAACTCTAAATCTTAACTAAAAGAAGAATCTTAAACAAACTCCAACTATAAATTAGTTAGAGGACACAATAAAAGAGAAATTGGGGAGCTAAGGGAAAACTAAGAGAAAATCTAGGAACTAATTGAGGAGTGTGAGGGAAAATGCATAATTATTTAAATTAAAAAGGATTAAACATGTGTAACTTGGGGAAAGTGTGATGTGTTGGGGTGAATAATATCTAATTTAATTATAAAAAATCAGCTAATTGTGCATGAGTTGACAAGTGTCAAGGTGAACTTTCTTATAAAAATAATGGTGAGGTAGAGGGAAGACACACTATTGTCGGATGACTAAAATGTTGTTGAAATTTCAATTGACTAGTTTACTTGTGTAAGTTAGGCTGCAAGTTTGTGTTGATTAATTGGGTTGGTTGTCATTGATGTCAACCCTTGAAGAAAGTCCGGTAGCGAATTCTGGTAGCACAAAGGTTTGGGTAATGGACCCAAGTTTGTTTGATGGATAATGGTATGAGTTTTGATATATTTGCAGGTAATACTATTCTAGATGGATAGTACATGTCATTCCATTTTCGGTGGTATGTGGAACATCACATAACTCCTCACAGTTATAGAATTATGTCCATGTGAAGTTGGAGAACCCTCATGAGTCATCTAGAAGCCCCAAAAGGTCAAAGTAGTCAAAGTGTTTGCAAAGAAGAAATTATTTAAATAATAAAGTGAAGTGATGAGTGTACTATAAGTCAAAGATGATTAAAAAAAATTTATTTAAATAATAAAGTTAATGGAGAACTTACTAATTATGGAAAGTGGTTAAGTTAAGTGGACAAGTTGTTATAAGTGGGTTAACCCTAAAAAAAGGAAAGTGGGTTAAGATGGTTAAAAGATAACCCCTTGAGGATGTTACATGAAAGTATAAATAAGAGAAAAGACTCTCTCATTTAAATACACTTGAACCTATTGAATATCATTGAATATCTATTTTGTGAAAGGTTATTGGGCAGGTATTATTCATAAAGAAAAGTGTGGCATAAAGAGTATGGCAGGAAAAGTGTGGTAGAAAAAGTGCGGCAGAAAAAGAAAAAGTGCGGCAGAAAAATTGCGACAGAAAACATGCAACCGAAAAATCACAGCAGAAAAAGTGCGACAGAAAAATCGCGGCAAAAAAAGTGCGACAAAAAAATCACAGCAGAAAAATCGCGACAAAAAAAGTGCGGAAGAAAAAGTGCAGCACATGTTGAGGTACATGTTGGTTTAGGTTATTGGTATAGGTTGTTTGGTGCAGGTTGATTGGTACATGTTGTTACATGTTATTGGTACAGGTTGACAGTAACAGGTTTACAGTGGGAGTGGTTGATTCAGTGATAGTGACAGGTTGTCTACATTTGGCATTTATATTTTAGGGCAGTTGGACGGGGCAAGGACAGGTGGTTGTAGCCACATTTCAGTTGTAGCTGGAGAACATAGGGGGTTGTAGCCTTCTTCTAGTTGTAGCCAGAAAATTGGGGAGTTGGAGCTTCCCTTAGGTTTTAGCATGAGAAACTAGGGAGTTGTAGCCTCCTTCTGGTTGTATCCATAGAATTGGGGAGTCGTAGCTTCCCTTACGTTGTAGCCTGAGAAAATAGGGGGTTGTAGCCTCCTTCTGGTTGTAGCCAGAGAATTGGGGAGTTGGAGCTTCCCTCGGGTTGTAGCCTGAGAAACTAGGGGGTTGGAGCCTCCTTCTAGTTGCAGCTGGAAAACAAAGAAAGTTGGTGCTTCCAATGAACATAATTATTAAAGACATATAAGAAAAACAAATAGTGGTTTTCTCTCGCTTTGGGTTTCCATGTAAAACACTGGTGTACTTTGTTTGTGTGTGATTGCTCATTTGTTCATTGTTTATTTACTATACAACTATTGGATGATAATGTTACATTGATATAACACTTGCATTTTATGGTGAAAAGGGATTAAATTTCTCTATTATTGGTTCATCCCCTCTCTCAGTAATCCAACAATTGATATCAAAGACAATTCCTTCAAGAAACAGTTTAACCACTGGAAGGAGATCATGGATTATTCTAAGAATGGAGTACGAATGTTTAATGGTCAGAATGGTTTTAAGTATGAGATGTGGAGCAAAAGGACGAAAGTATTTTTACAGGAACATGGACATTATATTTGACTATCAGTTGTTATATGATATGATAGTTCAAAAAGGGCAAAGACTGCAGCCAAGAAGGAATTGAAGAAGAATAACAAAATAGCAATGGATTTCATCTCGGAAGGATTACCTAATCCGGTAAGAGAAAAGGTTGGTAAATGTTCATCAACCAAAGAAATTTGGGATAAGTTACATGACATATATTCTTCAGTTATCGTAGATTCAAAAAATGCCAAAGAAGATGAAGATACAGGTCAAGAAGAATTATGTTCACCATGTCAAACAAATTTAGAAGATGAATAGTACATATTCACCATAGGTATGTTGTTTTTCTTTAATTGTGAAAAATGTGGACATCTTGAAATAGAATGCCATAAAGGAAATGAGACAGAAAAAATAATTGAAAAGGAAGACAATTATGAAGCATAATTGATTAGAGCTTTAGATGAACTAAGAGAAGAAAAGAAGTCACTCAAGAAAGAATTGATGAAACAAAAGGAAAGTGTTCACATTTTTAAAGAAGCCCAACAGGTCATCGAGAACTTAAAACCTTAGCTAGAAGAAGCCAAAAAGATCGAATAAAATCTTGAATATCAAAAGCATTATTTGGAAGCCAACATAGAAGCACAGAAGGAAGAAGTAGAAATGAGAGAGAATATATTGACAGATCATATTAAAGAAATAAATAATGATCTAAACCAACTTGAGGCAGAGTTTGGTCAAGAAGAGAAAGGACTTGAAGAAGAAATAATCACATTAAAAATTCAACTTGAAGAAGCAAAAAGAACAAAAGAAGTCATGAAGTCTCAGATAATGAAGAAAGAAGAAGATGTTGAGAAGGTTGAAGAAGAAGTTGTCACATTGAGAAGTAAAATAGTCAAGCTCAACAAGAACATTGAAGAGACATAAACATCCACATCAGTTATAGAGAATAAAGAGAAGCACTCTAGGTTGCTAGAAAAGAAGAATGAATAAAATATAAAGATTGTGTAGAAGTACTCAAAGGAAGGAATCATGGTCAACCAAAATCTAACAAAACTATTGAAGATACATCTTCAAGAAGACCATCCATATTCAAGCCACAAAGAAGCTTCAATCATGATCATGATCAGTGAAGGAAACAATTCAGAAGGACTACGACACAAAGTAGATCATTCACTCCCAGGTATGCAAATTTATTTTGTGGTCATTGTTTTTATTGTACTAACTTTGGACATAAGGTTGCAGATTGCAGGGATTATAAAAGATATGTTCAAGCAAGAAATGTCTGTGTGGCCCCACGTAACATTTAATGTTACAAATTTCATAACTATGGACACATAACTAGTGATTGTAGAAGCATGATCGATACTTCCATGAAAGAGAACACTGATATTAGATGTAAGAAAGTATGGATAAGAAAACACGAAGAACAAGTGAACAAAGACTAGGTCCCATAGATCGAAAGATTGACAATAAAACGAGATGAAGAAAATTCTACAGAGAAAAAGAAATATGTCAGATACATAAAGGTTTGGAAAACAACAGAAAGAAAATGATCCGGATTTATGTAGGAACACAATAAAATACAGAAATACACATAAACGCAGATATGCAACGGAAATAAGACTTCATTTCATTAATAACAAATGACTGAAATATGCTTACAGACGGAATGGAAATAAACTAGCTAGGGCGCTGGTAGCTTATCTCTGAGAAGAGATGTGG
>JASDQU010503587.1:7107-19451 GCA_032191745.1 Picea mariana
CTTTGACTTATTTGACTTTTTAATTCATAATTTTATTAATTAAAAATTTCAATTATTATTTGTTTTAATTATTAAAACATAATTTTCCCTCTCTTCCAAAAATATAAAAGAGGACCCCCCCTCTCTCTTTCATATACATATCTTTCACTCCTCTCCCTTATTCCTTAGTTTGATTTTTGTTGCGGCTACCTCAATTTGGTCTCCTTCTTTTGGTAAGGTCTCCTTGGTGGACTCTCTCTTACAGTCCTGAGGTACAAACTCAGAATTTATTAGCATGTTGGTTGAGAGATTCATTTATGGTGTGCTTGGTAGGTTAGGGTGCCACAGATTCCGTTGTTCAAAGTGTGTCGATGCCCTCTTCTGTTGTTCTAAGTGTGTCATTTCCCCCTCTCCTAATGTTCTAAGTGTGTCGTTTCCTTCTCTCTATTGTTCTAAAGTACCGTTGTTGTAGTTGGGTGCTACGCCCCCCCTCCTTGCTTCTTTCTAGGTTGTTGTTGGGTGCCTTAAGACTGTCGTTGCCTTACTGGAAATCCTTGATACCTCCTCTATTGTTGCTAGTATATTCTTACCAAATTTGTATAGGGTTTGACAAGCCCTAATTGGTTGTAGCACTTCAATTCAATGTGGACAATTATGTATGAGTTGTTTTTGGTTTTTGTATCAACCCTTTTCTGGTTGATTGTCCTTGAGTCCTCCTTGGCAAAAAAGGTCCACTTAAGATCATGGTTGATATCAAACCCTTGGGGTTTTGATCCATGATATTTAAACATAAAATTATGAGCATAATAAACAGGACAACATCTAAACATCAAGTACATATTTAATTTCTTGATGAAAGGTAAGTACAAAATTTGTTTTTGTTTAAAATATGCACTTAGTTTATATTCTGAAATTTTTTCTTCTATTAAGAATCATTTTAGCATGTTCATATTTATATTGTTTATGTTTAATCTACTTAATATTTTTTTTAAGTGATGATATGCATCTATAGTAGTGAACAAATTTAAAACGATATCACTATTTTTCTTATCCCTAAAAATCTAACATGGTTACAGATCTCAGGGCGTGAAAATAGCTCAATAGTGGCATACTTTTGAGCCTACATAGATCCTTGTCTTAAGGTTTGTTTTGCAGATCAATAGTAAAAAAAAATTTACATCAACATGGCTTCATGTTCAGTCAAAGCAGAAGATAGCCTTGAAGCGGCCTCCAACTTCAATTCTTGGAATGCTAGGGTGTTTAACATAATAGAGTAGGGTGAGTTGGATGAGTTGGTTATCAGGGTAATAGAAGAACCCACTTCAAATACATCTAGGGAAACATATAAGAAGAGGCAGGCTAAATATAAAAGAATCATCTTTGATTCAGTCAAAGACAACATGATGCCCCTCATTGGTCATCAAAGGATAACCAAGGAATGTTTTGATGCCCTAGAAAATCTACTTGAAAAGAAGGCTCGAAATCAAAAGAGGATATTGAAGAAACAAATACATACATTAAAGATTGGGAAGGATGAACCTATATATAACTTTTTTTCCAAAATTTCTCAAACAAGATACCAGCTTATAACAATTGGAATTTTAGTGCATGATGATGACCTTGTACAAATTGCAGTTGATGGCCTCCCTGACTCGTGGGAGACTTTTCTCTCTTCAGTCAATGGAAGAGAAGTTCAACCTAACTTCTACAGATTATGGCATGATTTCTTAGAAGAAGAGGGTAGATGCAAAATAAGGAATGAGACCTCAACAATAAGAGACCATGCTCTTTTAGTCAAAGCCAAGATATGGAATACATTTCCTTAGCAAAAAGGCAAAGGTAAGAAACCCCAAGGTAAGAAATCTCACTTTCACTCTCATTTATCGAAAATAATATTTTTTAACAGTAAAAATATAGATCATTATGCAAAAGACTTCAGGAACCCTCCTTCATAGTAGAAGCAGAGAGGCAGGTTCCATGCTTCAGTTGCAACTAAGGCAGAAGAACCTCAAAGAAGAAGAACCAGGGAAACCAATAAAGAGAAAAAACAATGTCGAGAATGATATCTTATCTCATCCCTCTTTGGCACTATAACCAAGTCATAGGATGCTTGGTTAGTGCACAGTGGGGCCTCCAAACACATGACAGGCTTCAAACAGAATCCTGTAAACTATCAAGATAAGAATTTCAATGTGAAGGTAGAATGGGGTGATGATGGAACCTATGACATCAAAGGGTTTGGATCAACATCTTTCATGCTTCAGACGGGTAATGTATTTCATATCGATGAAATTCTTTATGTTCCTGAATTAAAGAAAAATGTCATCTCAGTTGCAGTGCTAGAAATAAAAGGTTACTCAGTAGATTTCACCAAAGGGAAGGATCCCATGTAGCCTTCAAATGGGAGTTTGATCTCAACCATCATAATCGAAACTCAAGAGATTGGAATTTACAAAATCATCGGTCAATTTTTTCAAGAATTAGCTCACGAGATGATAAACCCCTGTGAGATATGGAACAAAAGGCTTGGACATCTCACGTAAAACACACTCATAGGTTTTCAAAAGATGGTAAAATGTATGCCATTTTTTTCATTTGAGCATGATAGTGTTTGTAGAGGATATGCTCTCGGTAAGAATACAAAGAAATCTTACCCTCAGAGTAATAGAAAAACTAATGGAATTTTAGATCTTATTCATTCTGATCTTTTTGGACATATGAATGCTCCGTCAATGAATGGTTGTTTTTATTATATCATTTTTATTGATGATTGTTCTCGTAAAACTTTGATTTAATTTTTGAAAACTAAAGATGAATCTTTCAACAAATTTCAGGATTTTAAGAATCTTGTTGAGAATTAGTCAAGTATACACATCCGTGTTTTCAAAATAGACAATGGAAAATAATTTGACTCCCACAAGTATGATGATCTATGTTGGGATTCATAGATTAAGAGGGAGTCGATTGTGCCTTATAATCCCCAACAGAATGGGGTTGTAGAAAGAAATAATAGAGCGATATGTGAAGCATCCATATCCATGATGTATGATCAGAATCTAGCTTTATCTCTTTGGGCCGAAGCTGCAAGAATTGCAGTATATATTTAGAACAGGTGTCCTCATAAATCCCTAGAAGATAAAACTCCAGAAGAAGTATTCACTGGTAAGAATACTTCATTTGACCATTTGAGAATATTTGGCAGTCCAGTTTACATTCATATACCTAAAGAAAAGAGGACTAAGTTAGAGCCCTCCAGAAAGAAACGAACTTTTGTGGGATACATTTAAACCTCAAAAGAATACATAATTCATGTACCAGGGTAAAAGTTCATATAGGTTAGAAAAGACGTGATTTTTCATGAGGAAGAAACCTTTCATTGTTTCAGAGAACTTCCATGTGATATAGAGGAGTAGGAAGCTCCATCTTCAGAACCTTCACATACACCACTTCCAGATCAACAGAGGGAGGAGACAATAGAGCCTTTAGTAGATCCCGTAAGGGGTTTTGTCGAGTTTCCTTTGGATAATCCTCATGTTAAAAGAAATCCATATTGGTGCCGAAAATTTCTAAAGGAAGAAAAAAAGCATGCAGCGCCTGAACGTACCTTCAGAGAAAGCAAGAAACTAGATAAGTTCTTCGGCCTGATAGCACAGTTGAAACTTTTGATTGACTCAGAACCTTCCACCTTTGAAGAAGCCTCCAAACATAAAGTGTGGAAGGATTCCATGATAGAAGAGTACAAAATCAATATTAAAGAATGATGTATGGGAAGTGGTCCCAAGACCTCATGGAAAATCAGTGGTAACCTCTAAATTTCCTTACATAATAAAGCATGCAATAGATGGAAGTGTTGAAAAAATCAAAGCTTGATTTGTGGCTCGTGGATTCTCTCAGAAATAATTAATTGACTTTGACGAGATCTTTGCTCCTATTGCTAGGTATACTTATATCAAAATAATTATCTCTCTTGCTTCATTTTTTGATTGAAAACTTCACCAGATGGATGTTAAGATTGCCTTTCTTAACGGTGAAGTTGATAAAGATCTTTATATCGAGCATCCTTAGGGTTTTGTGATCCATGGGAAATATTCCCATGTCTACAAACTCAAGAAATACTTGTACAGTATATTCATAAATTTCTCTACTTATAAAGTATATTAAAAAATGTTCTCTACTTATACTTATATTTAGAAATTTTCTCTACTTATTTATATTGTCTATGTTTAATATACTTCATATTTATACTATTAAGAGGGTAGAATCAAAAGCATGAATGATAACTCAACGGTAATAGACCATTCTCTTTCAGTCAAAGCCAAGATATGGAAGAAGTTTCCTCAGCACAAAGGAAAAGGTAAGAAACCCCAAGGTAAGCAATCTCACTTTCACTCCCATTTATATAAAATAATATGTTTTAATTGTAAAAGGCTAGGTCATTATGCAAAAGACTACAAGAACCCTCCTTCACAACATAAGCAGAGAGGTAGGTTTCATGCTTCACTTGCAACTAAGGAAGAAGAACCTTAAAGAAGAAGAACGAGGACATCCACTAAAGAGAAAGAACAATGACGAGAGTGTTATATTATCTCATCCCTCTCCAACATTATAACCAAGTCAGAGGATGTTTGGTTAGTGGATAGTGGGGCCTCCAAAAACATGATTGGATTCAAACATAATCTCTTAAAGTATCGAGATAATAAGTTCAATGTGAAGGTAGAATTGGGTGATGATGGCACCTATGAAATCAAAGGGTTTGGATCAACATCTTTCCATCTTTAGATAGGTAATGTATTTCATATCATTGAAATTATTTATGTTCCTGGATTAAAGAAAAATATCATCTAAGTTATAGTGTTAGAAATCAAAGGGTACTCAGTAGATTTCACCAAAGGGAAGGCTCTCATGTAGCCTTCAAATGGGAGTTTGAGCTCAACCATGACAATCGGAACTCAAGAGAGTGGACTTTACAAAATCATCAGTCGAGTTGTTCAAGCATTAGCTCACAAGATGATAAACCCCTGTGAGCTATGGCATAGAAGGCATGGACATCTCAACTACAACACACTCCCAAGTTTCCAAAAGATGGTAATAGGTATGTCCGTTTTTTCATTTGAGCATGATAGTATTTGTAGAGGTTGTTCTCTCGGTAAGAATACAAAGAAATCTTACCCTCACAGTCATAAAAAAACTAATGGAATTATAGATCTTATTCATTTTGATATTTGTGGACCTATGACTACTCCATCAATGAATAAGTGTATTTATTATATCATTTTTATTGATGATTGTTCTCGTAAAACTTGGATTTATTTTTTGAAAACTCAAGATGAATCTTTCAACAAATTTCGGGATTTTAAGAATCTTGTTGAGAATAATACAGGTCGACACATCTTTGTTTTCAGGACAGACAATGGAAAATAATTTGACTCCCACAAGTACGATGATCTCTGTCGGGCTTTAGGGATTAAGAGTGAGTTGATTGTGCCTTATAATCCCAGTAGAATGGGGTTCCATAAAGAAAGAACAAAATGATTTGTGAAGTATCCAGAGCCATGACGTATGATCAAAATCTACCGTTATCTCTTTGGGCCGAAGCTGCAAGCATTGCAGTCCATATTCAAAACAAGTGTCCTAAAAAATACCTAGAAGAGAAAACTCCAAAACAAGTCTTCACCAGTAAGAAGTCTTTAGTTGACCATTTGAGAATCTTTGGCAGTCTAGACTACATTCATATAACTAAATAAAATAGGACTAAGTTATATCCCTCTAGAAAGAAAGGAACTTTTATAGGATAGAAAGAAACCTCAAAAGCATACAGAGTTTATGTACAAGGGAAAAAGTTCATTGACGTCAGCAGAGACATGACTTTTCATGACGAAGAAGCCTTTCGTCATTTCATAGAACTTCCATGTGATATAGAGGATAAAGAAGCTCAATCTCTAGAACCTTCACATAAACCACTTCCATATAAGAAGAGGGAGGAGACCATAAAGCCTTTAGTAGATCTCATAAGGTATTCCGTCGAATTCTCTTTAGAGAAAGATCATGTTAAAGGAAATCCAGCTTGGTGTTGGTTAATTCTAAAGGAAGCAGAAAATCATGCAACACCTAAAGGTACCTTCAAAGAAAGAAAGAAACCAGATGAGTTGTCCATCCTGATAACACAGTTGAATCTTGTGATTTACTCAGAACATTCCACCTTTCAAGAAGCCTCCAAACATAAAGTGTGGAAGTATGCCATGATAGAAGAGCATGAGTCAATATTGAAGAAATAAGTATGGGAAGTGGTCCCAAGACCTTATGGAAAATCAATGGTAACCTCTAAATGGATTTACAAAATAAAGCATGCAATAGATGGCAATGTTGAAAATTTGAAAGATATATTTATGTCTTGTGGCTTCTCTTAGAAAGAAGGAATTGACTATGAAGAGATATTTTCTCATGTTGCCGGGTATACTTCTATTAGAATAATTATATCTCTTGCTTCAGTTTTTTATTGGAAACTTCACTAGATGGATGTTAAGAGATCCTTTCTTAATAGTGAAGTTGAGCAAGAGGTTTATATCGAGCAGCCTGAGGATTTTGTGATCCATGGGAGAGAATCCCATGTCTACAAACTCAAGAAAGCCTTCTATGGATTGAAAGAAGCTCTGTGATCTTGCTATGGAAGAATTGACATTTTTCTACATAGTCTTGGTTTCTCCAAGAGAATAGTAGATACTAATATTTATATAAATATTGTACAAAATCATCCAGTTACCTTGGTTTTATATGTGGATGATTTTTTCCTTACCGGACAGAAACATCTTATATCTCAGACTAAGAGGGAGTTATCAACATAATTTGAAATGAAATACTTGGGTCTTATGCATTACTTTCTTGGCTTAGAGGTGTGGAAGAAACCAGGTAAGATCTTTCTCTCACAAAGCAAGTATTTAGTTGATGTGATTCACAGATTTGGCATGTTGGACTGTAAGTCCATGTCCACAGCTATCATTTCTAATATGAAGAAGTTACATGATAAATCTACAAGTTCAGGTCCAGAACACCCCACCGTATATTGTCATATTATTGGGTCATTGATGTATCTAGTACATACCAGAACAAACATTTGCTATGCAGTGAATGCCCTCAACTAGTTCATGTGTGAACCGAAACATATTCATATGGTCGTTGTTAAGCATGTTCTCAGATATTTTCATGGAACTGTAACCTATGGGCTTAGATATACTTCCAGTGGAGGGGTAATGCTTCATGGTTTTACAGATTCAGATTGGATGGCCAGTACAGTGGACCAGGAGAGTACTTACATATATTTTTTCAGTTTGGGTTCAGCTATGATATCCTAGTCCAACAAGAAACATGGATCCATATCCTACAACACTATAGAGGCAGAATACATTGTTGTAAGTGATTCTATTAGAGAAGTAGTGTGGCTCAGAAATATACTCTTAGATTTGTTCAGTGCTGAGTTGGAATCCATAGTATCCACTATGATAACCAGAGCTGTATAAATCTCTCTGAGAATCATGTGTTTCATGACAGATCGAAACAAATTGAGATGAGATATCACTATGTTCAGGACATGTTGAAGAACATTCTCAATCTTCAGTATGTTCTGACAGAAGAACAAACCGCAGATATTTTTACCAAGCCTCTGTCATTGAAAACTTTTGTGTACTTTTGAGACAAGCTTGGTGTTACTGAGAATGCCTCTCTTGTTGAGCGAGATTTTTGAAATTAGTGTAGCTTCAAGAGACATTCTCTGGGAGGATGGAATAAGACCATAACTGAGATATAGGGCCCCTAGTGCATTCCTGGGGTTCTTGGTTTGGGACCAAGTAGTTTGAGCCATGGAAAAATACCCTATGTGAGGGCCCCCAGTATATTGTTGGGGTTCTTGGTCAAGGACCAAGAAAAAAGTCCCTAGATATGTTATAGGGCCCTTGGATGTGTTCCAGGGAATCCTTTCCCAGTGCTTGGATTGATCCTTGGATGTGTTCCTTGGTGGTTGATGATGTAAGCCTATATATGTGTTCTAGGGCCCCTAGATGTGTTCTAGGGAATCCTTTCTTAATGCTTGGGTTGATCCTTGGTATTTTACCTTGGTGGATAATACCTTAGATGTGTTATAGGGCCCCCATTTGTGTTCTTGGGTAACCTAGTCTAGGACCAGGTTGGTCTTTGTTGAGTACCAAGATGTGATGACCTGTGATCTTCGTCCTCTCTTCCGGGATGGTCCATGAGACGCTACGAAGATGGACATGACCACATAATTGATGTTTCCTCTTATGAAGTGATGATAAAAGTTTATAATCTATAATGAGACTTATGTGGACATGTTTTCCATTGAAAAGGACCCCCTTGACTTTGTCTTTTGGTTCCCCCTTTCCTTGATTTTGTTTCCCCTCTTGTTTGATGTGGTGTTGGGTTTTTATGAGTCACTTTGACTTATTTGACTTTTTAAATAATATTTTTATTAATTAAAAATGTCAATTATTATTTGTTTTAATTATTAAAACCTAACCTTACCCCTCTTCCAAAACTACAAAAGAGGACCCCCCCTCTCTCTTTCACATACAGATCTTTCAATCCTCTCCCTCATTCCTTAGTCTGATTTTTGTTGTGGCTACCTCAGTTTGGTCTCCATGTTTTGGTACGGTCTCCTTGGTGGACTCTTTCCTATAGTTCTTAGGTACGACGTCCTTGGAATTTATTACCTTGCTGGTTGGAAACTTCATTTCTGGTGTGCTTGTTGGCTTAAGGTGTCGCATATCCTCCCTTCTGCTGATCAAAGTGTGTCATTTCCCTCTCCTTTTGTTCCAAGTGTGTCACTGCCCCTGTTGTTCTAAGTGTTATGTTTCCCTCTCTTTGTTTTTCTAAAGTATCGTTGTTGTAGTTGGGTGCTATGACCCCCCTCCTTGCTTCTTTCCAGGATGCTCTTGGGTGCCTTAATACTATCACTGCTTTACTGGCAGTCCTTGATACCTCCTCTGTTGTTGTTGGTGTCTTCTTACCATATTTGTATAGGGTTTTACAAACCCTTATTGGCTGTAGAACTTCAGTTCAGTGTGGACAGTTGTGGATGAGTTGTTTTTGGTTTTTGTATCATCCCTTTTCTTGTTGATTGTCCTTGAGTCCTCCTTGGAAAAAACAATCCACTTAAGATCATGGTTGAGATCAAACCCTTATGGTTTTGATCCATGATCTTTAAACAAAAAATTATGAGCACATTAAAGAGGACAACATCTAAACATTAGGTACATATTTAATTTCTTTACTAAAGGTAAGTACATAATTTGTTTTTGTTTGACATCTGCACTTAGTTTATATTCAGAAATTTTCTCTTCTGTTAAGAATCATTTTAGCATGTTCATATTTATATTGTCTATGTTTAATCTACTTCAGATTTTGTTTTAAGTGATGATCTACAACTATAATAGCGAACGAATTTAAAAGGATATAATTGTTTTTCTTTTTCCCTAAAAAATCTAACAGGTTCTCATAACAACAACATGTAATGTGGTTGGCCTAAAATCCTCTAAATGGTTCGACCAATCCCTCTGTGAATAACATTGCTAGCCTCCTCTTGGAAATATCAATCACCATGACAGACTTCTTCTGGAATTCTGTGATAAAAGTTCAGGTGTACATGTCTACCTCAACTACGCCAACTCCCTGAAGTGGATCTCACGGTCTTTTTTATCGATCCTATCCATTAAACTCTGGGTGAATGCCTTGTATGAGGTAATTTTTTAGTGTTCTAATCACTAACCCATGGTACCACCACTCAAGATCTTCTCCATTCAAGTGTAGGGTGGAAAATTTAATTTCCTCAGCCTCTATCATCGGATTAAGATGGAATTAAGTGTCCAACTTGTGTACCCATGGTCTAGTTGTGCACCTGTCATATCCGTCAAAAGACAAGATTGCCAACTTCCCTAAATTGCAAAGAAGATCAAAGGTCTATTGACTCTGTCCTATCCTAGGATTGTTCCTCATCCTAAGCTTGCAGTAGTCATTGTAAGACATGAATTCCTGGGCTCCTTCTTCTAACAAATAATACTCCCTACTCCTTAAATTAGGAGTTGATCTCGTTAGCTGATTCCTTTTTTTCATGTGCTCATGTAGGTTTCTCCACTAGGAATGGTGGGAATAACAGTCTAGGCACCTTTTTTTTTCATGTATGTAGGATAATCTATGCTAGAATATGGGTATTTCTACCCTCTGCATGAGCCCTATCACCTCCATGGGATCCATTAGCTCCAACATGTCATGTACCAAGAGGGTTCCATCATTGACTTACTAGCTGAGTGAGTACCTCAAGAGTCTATTGTTGGATCCTAATCATCTCTATTTGTCTTTGATTGGCATCCTCCTGGATCCTGGTCATATTTTTTAATATCATTACCACGATATTTTGTGTGGGATCTAGGTTGTCTTCCATGATTCCTTCTGTCTCTTGTTGATTTTCCTCTAGTTCTTCTTCCTTGGAAGATTCTAGGAAGGGTTTTCCTCCACGTCCACATCTTGTAGGAATCAATGTAATCACGAGATGGCCAAATCACCATCTCTAATACCACTATAGTATTCCCCAATAGAACCTAGGGAGGGGTTTTGATATTTACTGTGGAATTTTTTTGTTGTTTTTCATTGTTATTTCTTCACAATTTGCATTACATCTACTTCCTTATTGCAACTTTGATTGACATCTTTTAACAAACAATTATAGTCAATCTAATAAATGCATTTCATAAAACACAATCCAAGTGTGCATAAAATAGAGAAATAACCATGGAATTTTTATTATGGGTGGATCTGGCGTACAACAATGATAAGTACCTAATGAGTTCTACAGCAACTACAAAATACTAGAAAACACTACAAAATTCAAATCAAAAACCTGTGAATGTGCCACGGTTCTCTCTAGAAGAGGGTGCGTCCTTCTAAAGGCTCCCCACGCCTTCTCTCCACGCCAAAATAGTCGGCATGTTCCACTCTAACCTTCTAGAGGCCAACATACGACTTCTTGAACCTCCTCTATAATCGACAGAGACCCTCGATTCGCAAAACCCTTATGGGTTTCCACAAAGAGGGATCTGACCCTCTGAATTACTCCCACGACTCCTTTAAGAATATTGAACCTGCAACAGAAGTGAGATTGTCCTTCATAGAAGCCTCCAACGGTTCTCTTTGGATGTCACAAGTTCACCACGAAATTCCCGATCCTTCCTAACTTCATGAGTTTCCCTAATATCCTCACATCTTCCTCAATAGCCTTGCAAATAAGAAATCAATCCCTCAAGCGAGAGCTACAAAACTCCAAGTAATTGTTGCACTTCTAACTCAAAACAAATTGTAAGATAAGCTCCAGTAATCCTTGAGTGGTGCCACGATCTCTCCAACTCTCACGGGTTGCTGCAAACTAAACCCAATTCTCTAAAGGAAGCACAAGTGAAAACCTTGGATAGATTTTCCTCCTAGTCTAGCTAGGGTGGATGTTGCACCACCGAAACTAGATCAACAGTGGAAAGGTTTTTCCCAAAACCCCAACGAAAATGCTGGCTACAAGAGCACTCCAATAAAATATCAAATCATCATGATAAAGTGATATGATACCCCTCATTTGATTCTTCCTTTAAACCTTCTAGATCTTTTCCTTTTTGACCCAATCAACCTTATTTAGATCTTTTCCTTTTTGACCCAATCAACCTTATTTACTCGCTAATATTTATTTAAACAATAAAAACTACTTGTTTAAGTAATTAATTAATTATTTGTATTTAATATAACTTTATTATTTTTCATCTTTTAACTATGGCACTCCCTTTTCTTATGAAGGCTACTAACTCATCCTCCGTATAATAAATTTGGAGGAGACATTACATTAATATAAAACACTACCTCATAAAAAAAACAACTTATTATTTAAGTTTATATTTAGATTATAATAATATAATCATAATCATGTATGTATGAATATATCTCCATATTTATCCACAAAATATTTGTATTATATAAGTTTCATTAAATAAAAATTTAAGAAAAACAAACTAAATTAAAGATTTTGAATATTTTCAAGTTATCATTTTCTTAAACATCGACTTGATACGGCAGAAATTGGTTGTTGTATCACTTTGTTGACGTCAGTTTTCATAGGGGCGATGAATTATCATAAAACATTAGTGCTCATACGGCAACAGATTCTCAGAAATCTTAAAACAATTATTGATTTGGACACTAACGGGAGAATATGATATTTATATTAACTAATAAAGACATCGACATCAGATTTAGTTAAACATTGTTTTCTAAAAATTTGGACGTACAAATTTGGACAAACAGCTTTAAAAATGATTTGATGT
>JASDQU010503587.1:26411-36773 GCA_032191745.1 Picea mariana
GGAGTGACATTCTTCGGTGTTGTTCCAGGGATTTTATGGTATTCACACAACTTTCCCTTGTGTTGCGGCTTGGACTAGTTGTCCTAATAGTGGCCATATTTTGTCTGTCCCTTGTTTTGTGGGTTGGGGATGCCTTTTCCCTACTTCATCTATTAGGATTTTGCATATCCAAACTCTCTCCTCTTCTGCTTAAATTTCTACTTGATCTTGATAGCATATCTATAAGTTGCACCAAATGATGCGATGTACAAAAATTGCATTTCTGTTTGAATGTATCTAAGGAGAACATCACAGTATTTTCTCACCAGAGGTCATTCAGATTCTTTGATACCTAATTTGGTGCATAGGGTATGGAAAATATTGGTGAAATATAGTACTGTCTAGTCCCTTTCCTGACGCAACGTGGTCCATCGTGTGTACTGGTCCTTGTATCTTCCAACAAGGTAGTATTGTTCTTTAATGGCATCCTTGAAGGAATCCCATGTTGGGGCGACTAAAAATATTGAATATTATTCTATGTCCCTTTGCTCAGAGTAAGTATCCCACCATTCCTTAACTTGGGGGGCGGCCTTGAGGAGTGAAAAATTAATCTTTTTCTTGTCGGAAAATTTGTGGACCGAAAAATACCCTTCCAGTAGATTCAACCATTTATGTACAACATCTACATCTATCAGTCCTTTAAATAATGGAATATCAAAATTTACTTGTACCTTGAAGGGGGTTGCATGGCTTCTTTATGAAGATGAGTCTCTTATGGGAAGCCGCGGAAGGATTTGTGCAAAGTTTTCCATCATTTTGTTCCTTTGTCGCACAAGGGATTCCTTGAGAAATATTTTAAAAGGATCTCCTACCCCATCATCTTTCTTATTGTCCCCCATGGTTTTTTTTCAGGCTCGGCATGGACAATCTTGCAAAGGATCGATTGGCTCGAGTTCCAACTTCTTGTACCCAGATCTTGTCGGGCACATGCACAAAGAAAAATAAATTAATAGAAGACCGCTCTAATACCATTTATCCAAATTTATGAGTGGAAAGAAATGAATAAAAAAATGAATACAATAACATAGAGAGATAGAGAACAACAACATATATCCAATGAACAATAACTTCTATTGAATGAATAAAATAGGTTGAAACTGTAAAATTGTAGAACTGAAAACAACTTGCTCGAATGGTGGTAGCTATCTCTGAGAAGAGAAGTGGCTACTACGCACATCTGTTTGAGTATAATTATTAAAACGAGGCTGTAAAGGCCATTTTGACATTACTCATGAATTCCAAAACCCCAGACATCCAAAAAAATAACCCTAGGAGATGAAAAGCCAAAAGTTATGTGGACCCCAATGGGTAAGTTGGTACCTCAACTTTTTGGGGTTGTAACTTTTTCATACAACCTCTGTTTTACGCGCGTGATAGTCTATTGGAAAGGTATTTTTGATAACTACACATTATGCTTCAAACTCTGACTTTGTCTATAGTTTGATTGTGGAAAGCCAAAAAAAACACTTTTTAGGGCCCCAAAATGGCCTTGGAAGTACATAAAGATGTACTAACATGAAAACTTCCAAAATAAACTAGTTGGATTAGGTGGGATGCCACCAATATGCACCAAGAAGCTATATAGGGATTCATATAGCCCCAAAAGTGTAGAACCCACAATTACAAAGAATTACAGAAGAACGTGGTAAACGAGAAATTGTTAAAAGGAGCTAGTTGGAATAGGTGGGTGGCAACCAATATCCACCTGGATCAGTCATAGATAATGTGAATTTTTTTCTTGAGTATTTATCATTTTTTCTTGGGTACCAAGGTTATTCGCCACATCATAGTCTTTAGGTTTTTTCCTGTGTGTTTGAGTACATAATTACTTTGGATCTTAATACCTTCATTTTTAACTTCATGATGATATAAGAAATGAGAAGGTGAGTCTACATAGCTTTGAACACATGCACTCTATCTCATTTAGAGTTTGAATAGATTCAAAAATTTGAAGAGGATGTGAAGCCTCATTATATTTCTAGGAATACCATTATATAAATATGATGCAACCATTGAAGATGATGGTTGATGTGTTTTTAGGTTGGAGTATTTGTATTTTATCATAGTTTCTTCTCTTAACTTAGAGATTGTTTTATGTGCATGTTGGATTTATACATATTGCTTGCATGTGTTTTTTAAATATTTTTTTTGGCAAGAGTTTTAAAGGGAAACATAAACTTATTTTCTTGTATCATTCACATTCTTCCCATGTTGTTACAACTATGTATGTTATTGGTGTGCAGTCACACTCATCCTCGCACAACTTATCCTCTGTAATGTACCCCAAAATAACCAAGGAACATTACTTGTGGAAAACACATAAATTTGAAAAAGCGTCGTTTAGGCCCCGAAAATTTAGGCGCTGAAAAACTGCTAAAATAGTAAAATGTTAAATAACTATTTTGAACCAGTTGTAATAGGCGGGTGGCCAACATTATCCACCTTGATCAATCCTCCCTCCTTAGGAACCAATGATCTCCATTGCGTTGAGTTCTCAAGGTAGAGGGGGAAGCGTTTGTTGAATCTAAACCTTGGTGAGATGCTTGTCTTGTTGGAGAAGTTGTGTTGCTTGGCTTATGGAAGCCTATCAAGAACCTGATGTTGGAAGGGTTGGACCTTTTTAAACAATCTGGATACATGAGATGACTATGTGTAGAAGGAATACTTGTTCTTTGCTTCAATCTTGTTGACCTGCTTCTACTAGATAGAAGGTGCTTGGATTGAGGCTGCAATAGTTGCAATTTCCTTCTGTTCACATTTTGAACAGATTGTGAAGAGGTTGAAATTTGCGGTATGAGAGATCACTTTGTGGAACTGTTTTGTCAATACAATAGTCATAACTACCTATGGTATCTTGTATGTTTGACCCCCCATAGTAACAATGAAGCTACGGGTTTGATACTCATAAAAAACATGATGCCTCCACATATATGGATGGATTAAAAAAATATCACAGACTTCCAATGGGGAAACATCACATAATACCTTATCCTTGAAGGGATTGATGTTGTATGACCAACGACACTACTGGTTGTAGGTAGGACAAGTGGTGCAGCCACCCAATGTTGTATGGATGCGGGTGTGGTTTTGTCAACAATCCCAACTGTTTGACGACCGCTGTTGAGATGAGGTTCTTTTGGCTTCTAGTATCAGCAATAAAATGAAGCAAGGTCCCCTTCACCCACACCTATGAATGAAAAAGTCTCTCCCCCTCTTCAAGATCTGCTGGTTCTTCTTTTTGAATTGTTTCAGTCATGAAAGTAGCATTCGGGTTTGTGTTGATGATCTGTCTTCTCCCATTATTTTCTGAATTAGATTTTGAATCAGGGTTTGGATCATTCTCTTTGATCTCGTCCACCAATGATTTTTGTAAGAGAAATTCATCAATGTTGTGCTAGGGTATTATTTGGAAATCACACCACTTTCTAGTTTCCTTCTTCATCTTTTTGTTACCCTTCTTTTCCTATGGCTTGGATTGATTTTCTGGAGGATGGTTGTTAGATTTGTCTTTACCATAACTTGGTTGTTGTGGATTTGTAGACCTGAACTCTCATTTTTTATGGCGTCTAAATTTCTACTTGAGTTTGACAACATATCAATAGGAAGCTCCTAGTGATGAGATGTCTATAAAATGCATTTTGGCTTGGATTTACCTATGTAGAGCCCCGTGGTATTTCAGAACCAGATGTCGATCAAAGTGTTTGATACCCAGTTTGGTGTGCAAGGTATGGAAAGTATTTGTGAAATCATACATTGTTTGGCCCCTCTCTTGCCACAGTGTGCTCCATCTCATGTATTGGTCGTCATAGTTACCAACAGGGTAATAATGGTCCTTGACCACATCCACAAAAAAATCCCAAGTGGGCTCAGCCCCATATATTCCAGACTCCTATGTGGAAAATTTCTCCCAGTAAGTTTCCCACCAATGTTTCACATGGTAGAGATCCTTAAGGAGTGAAAAGGTGATATTTTCCCTATAGGAAAAATTGTGAACAAAGAAATAACCTTCTAGCATATTTAACCATTTTTCTAGGGCATCCACATTTATCTGACCTTTAAATACAGGAATATAAAAATTAACTTGTACCTTGAAAGGAAAGGTTCCTCCAAAGTGATCGCTTGATGAATATGCACCTACTGTTATCGGTAGGCGTTAAAGGATGTGGGAAAAAATATCCATCATTTCTTCCCTCTGTCGCATGAGAGCTTAATAGGGGCACAGATTAATAGGATTGTCTGCTATGCCATTTTTCTTTTCTTCCGCCATGGAGGGTTTCTTTGGCGTGCAATAGATATTTTCCTTAAGAGAGACAAGCTCGAGACCCAACTTGTTATACTTGGACCTCGTCAGGGACATGCACTGAAAAATGATCAAGAGAAGTCTACTCTGATACCACTGGTCCAGATTATTTTTTAGAGAAAAATGAAGGAAGAGATATAACAATGAAATATACAAATATATTGTGAGATACACATAAATATTGCAATAAACACAAATATATAGTAATACACATTTTCTATGAATGAGCAAAATGTACAAAACTGTAGAAATACAGAGTGAAAGACTAGCTAGAATGGTGGAAAATTATCTCTGAGAAGAGATGTGATGGCTACGCTCATTCGCCAAAATATGATCGTTACAATGAGGCTTCAAAGGAATTTTTAACATAAATAAAATCCAAAACCCTAACCCTGAAAGATGAAAAGGCAACATGTTTGTGGACCCTGTTTTGGGTAGTTTGGTGTATCAACTTCTGGGGGGTGTAACTTTGACATACAATCTCCGTTTGGGGCGCACGATAGTTCGCTGGAAAGGTATTGACGAGGATATTTATTTCATAGGATCAATCATTCCTTTGAAAATAATTACGATATTCGATCGTGAAAAATTGTTGTTTAGGCCCTTCAAGTGGCCTGAGAAGTTTAGGACCAAAAAAACTGCTAAAAATAGTAAATTTCCAAAGAACTGTTTTGAGCCAGTTGGAATAGGTGGGTGGCCACCGATATCCACCTTGATCACACCCATAACTAAATGTGTCTATATTATTCTAAGATAACATAATTAAACCATAAAATCATCTACAATAACACATAAAAATGACTCTCAAGTACAAGTTAAAACACAACCATGAAAAATCATAAGATAACTCAGAAAAATAGATAAAAACGTATGTTTTTAAAAAAATTGTGAAACTAGCTTCTTCGGAAGGACATTCCACCCAAACATAGACCTGTTGTTACAAATATCAACAACAAGTCTCCCCTAAGCTGGGGCTAGGAATCCACAAGAGAAGGGTGCCTCTCACAGTCCACTCACAACTCTAAATCCAGAACCCACTGGTATTCTCCTACAACTATCCCTAATTTCCTCAAGATATCTTCCTCTTGACTTGAAAAACCCAAGGAATGTACCCCTTCACTATTCTCAGTCCCTCATTCATCCCATTAGTTTATTATGGTCTCTCCGACATAGGTAACCATGAATCTCCCAACTGGGAACTCAAGGGAACTTGCTTCCAGGAAAACTACCAACAAAAACACCAACAACACTTATTGTTACACTAAAATTCACCCAGGAGTTCACTCTTCAAGCCTGACAACCTGGTTGTTCAATTTCCATCTCCATTAGGCTCCAAAATCACTCCATCATGCTCCAAAATTTGTCCAGCCTTCTTATTTTAGATCCAGTGCTCTATTTTCGTCCTCTCTTTTTTTGTTCATGCCAAAAGCATTATGTGAAATACTATCTATTCTCCCCAATACTAATTTTCTTTATTTTCCCAATATGGTTGACTTCTCACTCTACCCAATGTAGATTGTACTGCATCCCCATGCTTCCAATAAATATATATGTCACTTATACACCCACCCCTGATAGTTATTTATTGATTGGGCTCTCCCATAATCAAATAGAAAATAGAAGTGATCCCCAATGGTAATAAAATTCAATAATATGGGTTCAATTAATGACCATAATCAATTTCCTCTTTGGATCCCTCTTGGACAGTCTTAGAAATTTCCCTCTTAGAAAAATCTTAGGAATTTACCGCTCTTGTGAATTAATCAACCCCCATTTCTATCAATATTCACAACAACTAACATCACATTATATTTATTAAAATCATAAATATAATTCACATATTACATCGCTTGGCCATATCTATATTAATATCTACCTTATGCATAAATTAAAATGAGGATTATAGTGGGGATGTTACTTTCCACTTCCCCTACAATTGTGCACCTTCCTCGGTCCACACTATGTCGATATACATATAAAATTTACATCAAAATAATTTAAGAAATAAAATTATGTAATTTAACAAATCCATCGGTAATTCCAACAAACAAATCATATTTCTCTCAACCTATTGACCCAAGGAATGTACCATTCATTTATGGGGGATAACCCAAGGAATGTGTTATTCTTTTATCAGGGCCCCCATCACAGGTTGGCTAGGACTATGATATGTGACCATGGAACTCTAGCTACCCAAGATGCACTCTTGCATTATGTTTTCTTCAAAATCGTAAAAGCATTATGGGTATTCCTCTCGCATAGATTCTTCATGCTCCCATGTTGCATGTTCAGGACCGTAACAGTTCCATTGAACCTTTACCAACCATATGGCCTTGTTCCTAAGAACTTTGAATTTCCAGTCCATGATGCGTACTAGTTCCACCTAGAAATCCCCTTCGTTTTCCACCTGGAGCAGAGCCCAATCAATTATATGGTTAGGGTCAGGAACATATTTACTTAGTAATGACCCATGAAAAGGATTATTCTCTCTCATGGATGCATAAAATGTTATCATGTATGCAAATGGCCCTATATTTTCTAATATTTTGAATGATCCACAATATCTTTCTTTCAATGTTGGGTAGCAACCCAATCTTAATGAACTTGTCTTAGATTTCACTTTGAGAAAAACATGTTCAACCACTTTAAAATGTATAAAATCTTTGTTCTTAAATGAAAAACTTTTCTTCCTGTCCTGAGAAACCTTCCTTGATCTTCAACATATTCTCTTTCATTTCCTTTAATAATTCTGGTTCAATGATAGCTCTGTCTGTTGGGTTATCCGAACTCACTGGTGTGTTACATTTCTTTCGATATGAATCTTCAACTGGGCTCATTTTTAATGAGGCTTGATACCCATTATTGTAAGAAAATTCCACTAAGTGGATATAGTCTTCCCACTTTGATGATCGATCCATCACATACATTATGAGCATGCATTGATTGATTCTATTTATCCTCAATTTTTTCCCATTAGAATCTAGGTGATAAGTTGTGTTGGGATTTAAATTTGTCCGAAAGATTTTAAAAAAACCTTTCCAAAAATTTGAGGTAAAATTTGGATCTTTTACTGAAACAATTGTCTTAGGCACTCCATGTGGTCTCACAAATTACTTCATGAAAATTTCTGCAATATTTTTTTCCTTTTGTGTGGTCTCCGCAAGAATAATATGTGATTATTTTGTTAATTTGTCCATCACCACCATGATGGAATCATGTTGCTTCATTGTTCTTGGAATTTTTGTAATGAAATCAATTGTAACCACTTCCCATTTCAACTCAAGAATGGAAAATAGTTGTAACATCCCCATTGAATGGCTATGCTCTATTTTTCCCTTTTGACATTATAGGAACCTAGCTATGTAATTAGTCACTTCTCTCTTCATTCCTAGCCAAAAGTATTGGCTTCTTAAAGTTACTATTGTCTTCTAATATCCCGTGTGCCCAACATATGACACATTATGCATTTCCATCAACATTATATTTTTCATCTCTCCTAAATTTGAAACTTATAGATTTCCTTTGTACATGAGGATTTCATCATCTTTGAACTCATAATAATTACATTTCTTCTACAAAAATCCTTGTTGTAAGTTTTGTTTTATTTTTACATATTGTTGGTCTACATTTCCAGCCTCTAAAATTCTGTCTTTTAAATCTATGTTGAACATGATAATGGCTGAAATATGCACTTCATGTTCTCTTTTGCTGAGTGCATCAGCTACTTGATTCTCCTTGCATTTAATATGCTTGATTTCAAAGTCATATTCACTAAAAAATTCCATCCATCTAGATTTTCCAGCATTTAATGTCGGTTGTCCAAACAAATTCTTCAGACGACAGTGGTATATTCTTAGTTCAAATATTCAACCCATGAGATGATATCTCCACTTTTTTAAGGCATGAACAATTGCTTCTAAATACAAGTCATGTGTAGCATAATTATTTTCATGCTCCTTTATTTTTCTAGACTCGTAGCATACCACATGCTCTTTTTGATTGAGGACTCCAACGAGCTCTTCCTTGCATGCATCAGTGCGCACTACCAAATCTTCATCTAGATATGCAATATTTAATATGGGTGTGCTTGTCAAAATATCTTTCAACTATTGAAAAATTTCTTCACATTTGGGAGTCCATTCAAATTTCACTCCCTTCTTTTGAAAAGAAATGATTGGGCTTGAAATCTTTGAAAAACCTTTTATGAATCTTCGGTAATAACCAACAAGACCCATAAAATATCTGACCTCTATGAAATTTATTTGCATTAACCATTATCTAATGGCATTTATCTTCTCAGGGTCAACTTCCATTCCTTCTGCTGAAATAATATGCCCCAAGTAATGAATCTTCTTTTGATAAAATATTCACTTACTTAAGTTGGAATACAACTTAAATGCTCTCTCAAAACTTGTAACAACATTCTCAAATGTTTTTTGTAGTCTTCTTCTATCTTAGAGTAGACTAGAATATCATCTAAGAAAAAAATTAAAAACTTGTCCAAGTATTCCCTGAACACCCAAGTCATTAGAGACATGAAAATTGTTTGGGAATTTGATAGCCCAAATGACACTACTGTAAAATCATAATGTCCATATCATGTTTCGAATATTATCTTTCTGATATATTACTCCATTATCCTCACTTGATGATAACCGAATCTCGATTCTATCTTCTAAAATATCCTTGCACCTTTCAGTTGATAAAAAATATAATCAGTCCTTGGAAAGGGATATTTGTTCTTTATTGTAACCTTATTCAACTACCAAAAATAAATACATAGTCTCAAGATCCCATCCTTATTCTTTACAAAAAGAATTGAGGCTCCCCAAGGTGACACAATCAAATGTATATACCCCTTCTTTAACAACTCTTCAAGCTACATTTGCAACTCTTTTAATTCTGGTGTGCCCATTCTATAAGGTGTTTTGGACACAGGGGCAACTCTTGGAACCAAATCAATAGATAAATCAATATCTCTCTTTGGTGGATATTCTGGAATCTTCCCAAAAACATATTCAAAATATTTCAATACTGGATGGTCTTCAATACTTTCCACTTTGTCTATGGCCGCCTCTTCCATATGGGCTACAAAAAATTGACATCCTTTCCTGAAACGTTTTTTCAGCTGCATGGTTGATATTTCTCTAACAACTACAACTCTTGGAATGCCTTGAATTTTTCCTTACTTCCCTTCTTCATCAAGAAAAGTTATGGTCTTGTTGTAATAGTCTAGGACAACATGGTGTTTCTCCGACCAATCCATTCCAATTCGAAAATCATATGAATCCAATGGTATGATGTTCACATCCACCTTTGTGTTGAGTCCATTCATGTCTATTTGACAACCTTTAACCAACTCATTGATCCTTCTCTTAGCCCTTGTGGCTAATTGAACTAACCAAAATTTCTTATGCTTACTCCTTTGCAAATGAAATATTTCAACAATGTTAGAGTTTATGTAGATATGGCTATCTACAAAATCAATTAAAAATTCTATGGGATGGTTATCAATGTTACCTTCTACTACAATCGTGGGGGATTGATAGTCTTCTTCCTTGTTGTGCAAGGATGGATAAATCCTTTCCATGCTTCCTCCCATGTATTCAATTCTTTCATCCTCTTTAATGTTGTGAATAGTCCTCATTATTTGACCTTTGTGAGAGAAATACCTATATAAGTGATTTCCCTCACATCCCCAACATTGTACAGGTTGTTTCCTTAACCTTTTCCCAAATTAATCTGCTTCCTTATGCTCATTTTGGGTTGGTTTTCCTTTTTTGTTTTCTTACAATTTTTTCTTGAAAAAGGGTGTCTTAAATCCTTTCTACGTTTTCCATTTCTTATGCTTCATATTGTCATTCCAAGTCCTTTGGAAGAGTGTCCTCCCTCTACTCTACTCATAGAGATACCTTTCTCTCATTATGGATTCCTCCAAACTCTTGATTCTAAGATATTGTATCTTGTCATTGTATAAAAAGGGTAACCCACTCAAAAATATTTTTATTTTGACCTTCTCATCT
>JASDQU010503587.1:36823-60981 GCA_032191745.1 Picea mariana
TTTATTTTGACCTTCTCATCTTTTATGAAGTACACATACTTCAACAACTCAAAAAGCCTCTTATCATACTCATCCATTGTCATGTTTCCCAACTTGATTTCAAAGAAATCTTTCATCTTCCTTTCATAGTAAAGCTCTGGAAAATATTTCTCTTGCAAATATCCTTTGACATTCCTCCATGAGACCTTCCTCTCATCAAGGTGTTTGGATTTCTTAAGCGGATCCCACCACATGGTTTCCATTCCTTGCAGATGGTAGGTTGTGATTATTTCTTCTACCATGGAGGGATAATTATGCAACTAGAAATATTTATTCATTTCCAACATCCAGGCCTCGACCTCTTCTCCCTTCCTATTCTCACCATTAAAAGTACATGGCTTGATTATCTTGAGTTCACCTTGAAATATGTCTCCCTCTAGCCTCCTCCCTTGTCTCCGCACAAGGGACACACCTGGGTTACTTCCTGGCCCTGAAATTGCATGAGATATCCTAGTGGATTGCTCTAGGGAATGATGGTGCTTTTTCATGATCCTTGATTTCCTTCCATTCCCATGCTCATCCTTTCTTCTATGGGATCTGGATGATGTCCCTTGTCTAGCACTAACTACTTGATTTGTTCCATAGTCTTTATTGGATTTCTTATGAAACATGTTCAAGCTCGAAAGTATCTCTTCATGAACCTTCATTATCTTTTATTTATCTGCCCTATAAATATACACTTTTATCTACATGATTCTCATAGTTACAGGCTCCTACCTCTCTCTTCTTCCAATAGATTTTGTCTCAACATTTCCCATATTGACATGTAGCCCTCTAAATTTCTCTCCATGATTGTAGGACCCTTGGGCATCTTCCATGGATGTGGTTCTTATATAGGAACCAAAATTCCTTCTTGTACCTCTAACTCTGCAAGAAAATGTGCATGAAAATAATTTTTTCTTAGACAAAAATATATACATACACAATTTTGGAAAAGAACACATAAAGTTTTCTGTTATTTAATGCCACAAGTCATCCTCTTTTTCATTGACTGTAACTTATTTTTGCACAAATCAAATTTATGGGTTTATAGATGGGTTCTCCCATCCAAGTGATTTCCAATGACTTGTTTCTTTCTCAATTATGAGTTGTTGGCATAAATTTATGGCCATTTTAATATTACTAATTAGACCCTTTTTATACATTCTTCATTCTGGTGCAAATATTCTCAAACACCAACTGATGCTACTTCTAGAAGTAAATGTGTTAAGAACAGGAGAAAATTTTATATAACACATAGATAATAATTATGACATGGAACTCACAAAACTCCCATATTTTCATTTTGATGTTCTTCTCAGAAACTACAACAATATGGAAATGTAAACTTCGTCCTTTTTAAACCCTTTTTCCAAACTTGGAATTTTTTACCAAATAGGTTATCTCCCAAACTGTGCCCTTCTAGAAAATTTTCACTAACCCAAAATTTTTTGGCTTAATTAGTGTACAAAAAATTGAGTAAATACAATTTTTCATATTTTCCATATGGGGACACTTTTCCTCCACTAAAAATCCCCCAAACATGCCCCATAATAGTGAATTTTGGCCTATTTTAGTATCCCCATTCTAAAACCATTTGGATTTATCCAGTTCCTTCCTTGGATATTTCTATGCTTGATTTCTGCACTCTCTCCCATAGTTTCAACTTGGTTTGGTCCTCTACCAATAACCTGGACCCAGATCTTTAAAAACCCATATTTTTAATTTTCTGAAAAATCTATGTAGAAATGTGAAATATCCCTCTCTTTCACTTCTATATCCCTCCTTACTATTCACAAAACCCAAAATTTTCATCCCATTCCGACTTATTATGCTCTTGTTATGGCCAAATTAAGATTTTTTGCTACAGAGTTTGTTTTTTTTCTTTTTGACCCTGTGCGACATATTTTCCTATCTGTCATCCTTGTTGTCTTGGATGCTAATGTGGAATTTTGGGTTGATGTGACACCTTGAGGTGATACCGTCTCACCCACCTAACCCTCTTGGATTTCCTCATCATCCTTCTCTCTCTCTTTCTCCTCTTTCTCTTAGTTGACCTTAAGCATTAATACAATATTAATATTTTGTGGGCCCCACCTGCCCAACTGGTATTCATCTGACCTTGGATGGGACAAGAGTATCATCCTAAATTATAGACTCTACATGGCACCCATTCATTGGTCGCAGGGATGGGCATGTCCCATCTCGCACCTTTACCTTCGCATGAATGAATTTGCACATCCCCCATATCCGACAATGGAGATCACACGAGATCAACAACCGAAAGGCCAACTTGCATCCCCAACATGCACAAAAATTAACATACTTTTTGGGAACGACAGTGGTTTTCCTCGTACTACGTGTCACAATCCTAATGGTGTTGCATGGTACAAGGTCACAGACCCAAAACAACCTTCTTGCTATGCAATAATGGTGTATGGTTTGTCCATACCACCGCCTCGTGCGAATTCCATGTCACTTCCCACCCTGCTACCAACTGTCACTATAGACCTACCACTGTGGCCCTACCACCGTGGAAGTCCATGCCACATCTACAATATCACTTCTTTGACCTCACCGCCACGTGCCCTCCACATCATGTTGACGTCATGTACAATAAAAATACCCAAAATTTCCCTAATTTCGATTTTTTCCCAAATTGCATAATTTCAAAAATTTTACGAAGGTTTCCATGAAACCTTGAATTAAGCTTTCTCTGGCCATTTTCAACCCCATATGCAGAAATCAACTTCTGCACATGAATTGCAACACCCCCATATTGAATTTTTCAACCAATTTCATTGTAGAAATTGGGGCTTTTTCCCAATTTCACCCATTTCTTCATGGATACACTATGATTTCCTGAATTTGACCGATTATACGCCCAACACATCTGTATTTAAATATTAAAATCGGGGATTTTAACCAGTGAACTCGAATTTAGAGAAATTACAACAATATCCTCACTCTTTTTCCTGGAAAAAAAAATCTAACTACCACGTTGTAGACATTCTCTGAGCTTTAAATTTGCAATTTTTAACTTCTCTGTGATGAATTTGGCCCAAGAAGGCTCATCGTTTGAACTTGTCTCTCTGATACCATTCTGTAACATACCCCATCTTAACCAAGGAACGTTACTTACGAAAAAACACATAAATTCAATTTTTTTTCTAATTAATTCCTATAGCTTACCAGTTATGACTTGAACACATCTTTAGCTAAAATGTTATACCCATAAAAAAATGTGTCCATAATATTCTAATATAACATAATGCATCCATAAAATCATCTACAATAACACATTAAAACCATTATCATGTACAGGGTAAAACACAACCATAAAAACTCACAAGATAACTCATAAAAATAGATATACAGTTATCTTTTTAAAATTTTTGTGAAACCAACTGCTTATTAGGGTCTCTCCGACATAACTAAACAATAATATATCAGTCCCTTGGGCATCCCATTCTTTTATCAGGGTCTCTCTGGTACAAGTAAACAAGAATATCTTAGTTGGGAACTCAAGGGAACTTGCTGCTATGAAAACTACCAACGAAAACAAGAACAACCCATGATATTATAGTGAAACTCACCTAGGAGGTCACTCTTCATTCCTGACAACCTGTCTCTTCAACTTCCAGCTCCATTATGCTCCATAAACGCTCCAACATGCTCTAGAATTTTCTAGACCATCTCAGTTTATCTCTAGTTCTCTCTTTTCTTTCTCTCTCTTGTTGTTCATGCAAAAAACTCTATGTGAAAGACTATATATTCTCCTCAATATGAATTGCCTCAATTTTCCCAAGATGGTTGAATTCCCATTCTTCCCAAGGTGGATTGTACTGCATCCCCATGCTTCCAATAACTATATATCTCACTTCTACACCCACACTTGACAGGTATTTACTGATTGGGCTCTCATACACTCAAACAAAAAATAGAAGTTATCCCCAATGGTAATAAAATTCAGAAATCAAGGTTGAATTAATACCCATAGTTATTTTCCTCCTTGCATCCCTCTTGGGAAATCTTAGGCATTTCCTTCTTAGACAACTCTTAGGAATTTCCCTATATTTTGGATTAATCAACCCCCATATCTGTCCATATTCCCAGCGACTGACATCACATTATATTTATTAAAAACAAAAATAAAATTCGCATACTACAACGCTTTACCATAGCCATATTCATATCTACCTTATGCATAAATTAAAACAAGGATTATAGTAGGGATGTTACGTCCTCGAACATGTGCACATAACATTTTGGGTCATCTTGACAAGTTCTTCCTATAACAAACATGAAAGTGTAGTTTATGGTGGATATTGGTGTGTGTTTAAGAAAACCACCACTTTCCTTCTCCTCTACAGATTTATGATTAGAAATTCACTTTCAATATCCTTCTCTTTTGGTGAACAATCAATGTTCCTCCTCAAATTACTTATCCTTTATTGGCGTGAACTTAATTATTTGGCCTCCTCCCCCACACTAACCTCCCTCCTCTAACACATGTTGAAATTAGTGATTCTCCCCTTATTGGGCACTCCTCCAAGAAAACGTAGGGCTCCTCCCATATTCTGAAATCCTTTGATAATAATTAAGTATGGAATATTTTTTATAAATGGTAAAGGAAAGTGATTTTGTGTTTTTGTAGGACTTTGACATTCTATGTTCCCACTAAGGTATTTAGTATATTAAAAAATAGTTCTTTACTCTTCTTCATCATGGGAATTTTCAATCTATAATTCTAATGTATTGGTATAGCTAGAATAGATGGTAGAGAAACAAGGGAAATAGATGCAAAGTAGCTAGTCCCCGCCTCTATGTATTTTAACTAAAATGCATTGGCCAAAGTAAACTCGATGGCATTTAAGAAATTTTAATTAAAATTAAATATTTTTACATTATTTACTTATCAACCTATATTTGGATCTTATATCTCTAAACAGAGTTAGATTTGACTATTCAACATAGTTTTTTTTGTATCTTTAAGCATAATAACTAACTTATATTATTAATAAAATACATAGTATTGAAAAACTGTATTTACTAGGCTTAAACATTATGCCAAAAACATTCAATTTTATTGAATACATCTCCCAACTATACAAAGAATTAAATAAATTAAAGGAAGAATATGAAGAAAGAGATCCAAGTCGAGTCTCAGATACCATATCCTTCTCTAAAATGAAATAATGAAATGAAGGAAGTAACCATACGATCCACAAGCGGATTACAAAGCGTTCCTAGGTTTTCCATCTTATCTGATCCAAAATACAATCAATAGTGTACAATAGTAGAGCCAGAAGAAGTGTCTCATGCATCATATAGGCTGGAAGAGATTTCAAAGTGAACGGATATAGTAAGACTATTGAAAGACAGACATACGCGATTCACTTCTACACAATGATTCTTGTTGCAATAATATTGATTAATCCCACAACCAACATATTGCCCATGCTCAAGCTCATCATTGATCCAGCATCAGCAGAGGCAGGTGGCCCCTTGTGGCTGCCTGATGGAGAGAGTACCCCAATAGTAGTTTCTAGAGGAAGATGATTCCCACACAGTTTCAGATTCGATGCCACGTTTCTCCCTTCTCCATTAGACATTTCTTGATATTATTAAAATATTTATTATCTAATCATTATGGCAATTCAATGGTTTTGTTAAAATCAAGTTTGCTCAAGTCGTGGAGATTTTCTTCCATAGATCTGTCATATTGTATATTATTTAAGCGTTATGGAAATTCAAAGGCTTCGTTAAACTCAAGTTTTCCCATGTCCCGGAGATTTTCTTCCCTTGATCTGTCAAATTCTTTGTTCTCTAATTGTTATGGAAATTCAAAGAAACATTTTCACGTAACTTTTTCAAAGTTCCAGGTTGTCATCTAAACTGATTCACCATACGTCATGTCATATCCTCTATACATACACTTGTCCTCATATAGCATTATCCCAACAGTAGATCAGTCTCAAGCCAAAAAAGCTCTGATATATCTTTTAAGACACTGCTAAAATGCAAATCCCTATAGCGTGGATGTTACCTTTGCATCTGTACATGAATACATTAACCCAGAAAAGGGGGACGTTGATTACTATGGAGCTAGATATCCGACTACCTTCGCCATTGATGTTGAAACTCTTGTTATTCCAGTGGTTCCATTGTTTGCGGGATAAACTGATGAAATCACTGCCTCTCTTCCTGTGGATTATGCCTATGCTCTAGCTGCCTTAACCCCTGTTAACCTTGCTTCTATAACTTCAGGATCCGACACTGGCTATTATTGAGCTGGAAGGAATGTGCATTGAGGAAGAGATGTTGGTTCTACATTAGATAAATTGCGAGTTCCTCTGCAACAACAGGGTATCAATCTATAACTTCAACTGGGTAACAAACTAGTGGATTCTTAAATTCCAAAAATTCCTAGTCTTGTTTGAGAGCACAACATTATCAATGATCTTAGAAAAAAAATTGACAACAGAAATACCAATATTGTTTGTGATCTTAAAAAACAAATTAGCAAAAAATGCATGTTTGAGAGCACAATATTGTCTGTGATCTTAGAAAATAATTGAGCCACAAAAATAACAGAAATAGTAAAAATGTTGAAATCAAACATTTTTAATGGAAAGATCACAAAATCCAAAATCAGTGGTTGCATATTTAAAATTGGATACTTGATAAAGAGTTTAATAATCATCCAACTGTAAATATCATCCTAGATTTTCTGTTTTCACCTCTCTCTCTATATATATTGCAGGCGGTATGTCCAATACAAACTTGAATACAAACCTGGTATAAGATTTTATGTTTTCACCTCTCTCTCTCTATATAGATTTCAGACAATATGTCCAATACAAACCTGGTAGCATTGAGAGTAGTATGTCCAATACAAACCTAGTAGCATTGAGATGTGCATCCTAGTGATTGCAAAGCCTGCATCAGATTGGTTAAAAGTAGGATGAGATCAATGGCATATCTATAAATTCAAACTACCTAAAAATACATTAAAAATATTTTGTAATATGAATGCACAACTACAATCAAGGGTAAGAATTACTGTAAGAATACATTTTCCTTTGGTAGTCCAGAAGTACAGACACCATTGTTAGAACATAGTTATAGTTATTATCACATGCATGCAACAAACACTACATTGTGAGGAGAAATCACAGTATGATACTAGGGATAAAGCCTAATGTAGATATCATAGTAGTGAGGAATTAGAAACTAACGTAATTAGCTAACTTACTAGAAACTTTGTTTCTGAATGCATGCAGATTGTCACTGCATGCAGATTGCCACTACATGCAGATTTCCACAAAACGAGGAATGCATGCAAATTTCCACAAGGAGGCACCCACTCTAGTAATTTCTATTTGTAAAATAGTTTTTATATATGATAAATATTATAAAACATTTGATTTACACCAGGGGTAATTACATCCCATCACAATCTCTACACCAATCAAAAATTAATTTTAGAAAATTAAAATATTCAAAAAATATATTTTTTTTTTGTCAAAATTCAAATTAATATTACCATTTTTCAAAAACAATGGAATGACGGTGGAAATTTTAGATGAAGTAATAAAAATGCACCACTTAATTAGCAAAATAGACCAAGTAATAGGGTGGTCAACCATGGTTGACCGCCAAGCGAAAGCTATAGTCCCTCGAACTTGGTAGGGACTAAAAAGGAAGATGTGATATGAAGTGATGAATTATTTCATAACATTAAGGATAATGAAAAGGAACCCATTTAAGAAGAAAATAAGGAACATTGATTTAATGAATTTAATGAATCTCATGGTCTTCCAGATATCCATGCATGATACAAATTAGTATTTGATATTAAAAAAAGTTAACTTCCAAACAAGCAGGATTTGATATTAAAAAAATAAATTTCCAAACAAGCATTAGACACTCATGAGAAGAGTTTTATCGACCTTAAAGCTTGATTGAAGTAGTTTGAATATGACTATATTTTTTAAATTGTGATATTTTAATTGAATCTAAGATTACTTATAGAACATGCAATTACATTTGATATATTATGACCATACCTAAAAGAAATGAAATTCTCACATGATTCATATTATTTCATATTATTTGGTCTGACCTTATAGCTTACTATGGGATATTTTGTTCCACTAATTTTTCTATCAAAATTTAGAAACAATACTTATGATCCGATTATAATGAGGACATGCATGAGGAAGATGGAGAAACATGTGCACACAAAATGAGGTAAGATGAGAGGAACAAAAGTTGGTACACTTGGTAAAAATGCACAATAAATGGTGCACTTAGGAAGCAAAAGAGTTCATGAAGTTGTGACTGTGTCTTGAAAATAGGTTGAGAAGGTGAGATTTTGTGGGGTAGCATTTGAATTGGTGGAAGTGAAAAGAAGATGAGAAGGTGATCTTTTGTGGGAGAACATTTGAATTCATGGAAATGAATGTGGAAATGGAAATATAAAAGGAATGTGGATGGTCATGTAGAAGAAGGCTAAAATAAGGAAGATTGAATGAAGTCTAGTTCGATGCTAGAGAGTTGGAATTTGAGAAGAAAAGGTTGTATTCTAGCAAAGAGAGTTGGATTTTAGAGAGAAATATTGGGGCTTGGAACATATTGAAAGAGGTATAAGTTGGATTAATAAGGTTGGATTTTATGGAGACATCTAATGAGTGAGGATCGACATTATTTAAAGGTCAAGGGAGAGGAAGAAAATATTAAATTTGAGCGATAGTAAATAGAAAAGAGAAGTGTCTTCTGTAATAATATAAAAGTTAATGACAATTATTATACTCTATGAGCATCTCCACTATATTCTAAATTATAGTGTGAATTCTTTTTTTTTTGTGATTTTTCCATTTTTGATTTATTCAATGTAAATTTTATTTTTTATAGCCTTAGTGTGAGCCTCATTGGCCTTATTGTGTAACTCATTCTGTAATTTTTGTTATTAAGTAGAGGTTGGTGATTGGAAATAAGTTTTAAAGTTGAGTTTCAAAAGTGTACGAGACCAAAAGAGAAATGATGAAAATAAGGGAAAATAATTTGATCTAGAATGGATCATTATATAATTTTCCATCTATATTTGTACTTTATAGGTTAAAAAATAAGAGTAATTGGATTGCGAGGACCATTTTAGGAATAGGTCCCGGTTTAGTAATTTAGGGTTTGAAAACATCCAAAATTTGTTTGAGGCATCAAAAAACACTTTTTGGTGTGAAAAGTTTGCAGCTTATCTCCAACAATGAAAATATCAACTGAGTGTTAATAACCAAATATCAATATAGCATAGAAAAACCTCAAAATAAGTACTCAATGCCTTGAAAAAGAGAGAAATTCAGATAATAAGCCTCTTCGAGGGGGAAACCTCCTTATGAACACATAAATTTACAATTACAAGATGATTCCAAATGAAAATGTCTCCTTGGTATATATATAGGAGACTAGGAGGTATAATTACAACTAATGGACTAAAGCCGACATAAATAAAATAACATTGCTAATGTAATATGCCCTGATTAAGGGTTAATGAGCCATTATTTAGGGCTTAACATGCCCCTCCCCTTGAGACAAGTGTTGTCCACAACACTTGAGTAACTCTGGATGCTTCTCTATAAGAGACTCATTTTCCCAAGTGGAATCTTCAGCCAGTAGTTTCCTCCATTTAATGAGATACTTTGAAATGGATCTATTCCTCAGTTGTTGAATTCTTGTTTCAGTGATGGCTTCAGGCTCCAATATGATTTTTCCTTCCTCGTCAAGTTCTGACAACATAGTTTGAACTAGGATCTTGTCACCTATAAACTTCTTTAAGCATGAAACATGGAAAACTGGGTATACTCGTGAAAATGAAGGCAACTCCAATTTGTATGCCATAATACTAATCTTTTGCAACACCTTATAAGGGTCATAGTACTTTGGTGATAATTTATTATCCTTCTTGGCTTGCTTGAGGGACATCTGTTTATATGGTTGTAGTCTTAAAAACACCCAATCTCCTTCTTCAAAACTTCTTTCACTACGATGTTGATCTTCTTGTTGTTTCATGTGATTCTGTGCCATGGTTAGGTTGTCCTTTAATATTTGGAGAACTTGTTGTTGATGCTCGATGTGATCTTCCACTTCTTGAACCTTAGATTTTTCTTTTAGAGAAGAAGTGATGGAAGGAGGGTGGTATCCATAGAGTGCCATACATGGTATCATTTTTGTTGCAGTATGAAAGGAAGTGTTATACCACCATTATTCCAAGGGTAACCATTTGAACCATTGTTTTTGTTTATCAGAGACAAAGCAACGAAGGTAGCCTTCCAGGCATTTGTTCACTATCTTAGTTTGTCCATCAGATTGAGGATGATAGGATGAAATATGAGCCAATTGAGTACCCAAACAAGAAAATAATTTTGTCCAAAAATGTCCAGTGAAGATGGGATCTCTGTCACTTACAATAATCTTTGGGCTGCCATGTAGATTTTGAACTATCTCCATGAATGAGGTGGAAACTGTACTGGCTGTGAAGGGATGAGAGAGTGCACAAAAGTGTGCGTACTTGGTCAGTATATCAACAGTCACCATGATGACACTCTTTCCTTTAGACTTCGGTAACCCTGTGATGAAATCCATGGAAACCTCATCCCAACGTTGACTTGGGATGGCTAATGGTTGTAAAAGATCTGGGGTCTTAATTGTTTCCTCCTTATTTTGTTGGAAAACCAAACATTCTGCCATAAACCTTTGACCATCAGTTTTAAGGCCATCACAAAAAAATTCCTTCTTGACCCTATGTTAGGTTTTCAAAAATCCTGAGTGCCCTCCTACTGGAGAGGTGTGCAATTCCAATAGTACCTTTTGTTTGAGTTGGGAGTTCTTACATAAATATAAGTGATCTTTGTACCATAGTGAATCATTTCTCCATGTAAATGTAGCTGATGCACTGGAATCCTGCTGCAACCTTTGAATGAGAGTCCACAATTTTTCATCATTCTTCCATTCATCCCTTGCTTCTATTATCCAATTAGGTTGGATGATCGAGATATCACAGAGAAAGGCCTCAACATCTTCATCCTTTCTTAAGAGTGCATCTGCCACAACATTTTTCTTTCCTTTTTTATAGACAATTCCAAGATCATAACCCAATATCTTGGTTACCCATTTTTGTTGTTCTTATGAATATAGTATTTGTTCCAAGAAGTATTTAAGACTATCATGATATATTTTGAGCTTGAAGTTCCTACCTATTAGGTAAGGACACAATTTCTTCAATGCATGTAGTATTTCCATCATTTCCTTCTCATAAATCGGTTTGTGAAAGCCCTTTCCCTTGAGTGGTCGACTTTCAAAAGCGAGGGGCCTTCCTTCTTGCATTAGGACAGCACCAATTCCATTTCCCAAGGCATCACATTCCACAATAAATGTTTTTGTGAAGTCTGGAGTGGTCAAGACAGGAGCTTTGCACATCACCTCTTTAAGTTGTTCAAAAGCTTTAGTTGCCTCTAGAGTCCATGAAAATGCATCCTTCTTAGTTAGTGCCGTTAAAGGTGCTACTATTCTTCCATAGTGATGAACAAACTTGCGGTAGTAACCTATCGAACCCAAAAATCCTCTAAGATTCTTCAATGTTTTGGGAATTGGCCAATNATCTTGTTAGGGTCTACCTTGACACCTTCATGAGATACAATATGACCCAAATACTCTACCTCCTTCACTCCAAAGAAACATTTGGATGGTTTGGCATATAGTTGTTTCTCCTTTAGTAGTTGTAGCACCTTGTCAGCATGTTGCACATGATCCTCACAAGACTTGTTATAGATTAGTATATCATCAAAAAATACTAACACAAATTTTCGAAGGAATGGCTTGAAAATGGAATTCATCAACCCTTGGAATGTGGAAGGTGCATTTGTAAGGCCAAAAGTCATGAAAAAAAATTCATACTGGCCTTCATGAGTTCATAATGTTGTTTTTGGGGTATCTTCTTCCTTCATTCTAATCTGGTGATACCCTGAACGAAGATGCTCTAGTATCAAAGAATCCCTACAGAATGAGTACACCAGAGCTGAAGGAGTTGCAAATGCAGCTTGAAGATCTTATGAAGAAGGGGTATATATGCCCAAGTTTTTCACCTTGGGGTTCCCTAGTCTTGTTTGTGAAGAAGAAATATGGGACATTGATATTGTGCATCGATTTCAGACAATTGAACAAGGTAACTATAAAGAACAATTGTCCTTTTCCAAGGATCGACGATCTCTTTGATCAGTTAAAAGAGGCAAGGATATTCTCAAATATTGACCTCAGGTCAGGATATAATCAAGTAAATATCAGATATAAATACATAAACAAGACTGCCTTCGGGACAAGGTATGGTCATTACGAATTCACAATGGTGCCATTTGGGTTATCAAATGCACCAGTTGTTTTCATGTGCTTAATGAATGGTGTTTTCTGTCATTATTTAGACAAGTTTGTCATTGTCGTTTTGGATGAAATCCTTGTATATTCGAAGTCATAAGAAGAACACAAACATCATTTGACGATGGTGTTACAAGTGTTAAGAGAGCACCAGTTGTATTCTAAATTGAGCAAGTTCTCATTTTGTCAAAACCAAATTCATTATTTTGGGCATATCATATCCGAAGAAGGGATAACAGTGGATCCTGAAAATATTGATGCCATTAAATGGTGGACAACACCTAATAATGTGACAGAAGTCAGATCCTTCATGGGTCTAGCTGGATACTACAGAAGATTCATTGCAGTGTTTTCGAGAGTTGCTCACCCAATCACTTCCTTGCAATGGAAGGGGGTGAAGTTTCAATGGACAATAGAATGTGAAAATATATTCCAACAATTGAGGCAGTTGTTAACTAGTGCTCCAATTATGAGTATTGTTGATCCAAATGAATATTTTGTGGTTTGCATAGATGCATGCAAATAAGGACTTGGTGGAGTCCTCAACCATAATGCGTTTTTGATATATTTTGAATCCAGAAAATTGAAAGAGCATGAAAGGCTCTATGCCACTCATGATTAAGAGTTTGAAGCCATAGTGCATGCCTTGAAGAAGTGGAGGCACTACCTCATGAGAAATAGGTTTGAGCTGAGGACAAACCATAATGGTCTGAAATATTTGTTTGATCATCCAAATTTGAATGATAGGCAAATCAGGTGGTTGGAATTCCTCTATGAGTATGACTTTGATATTAAGAACATCAAAGGAAAAGAGAACAAAGTGGTTGATGCACTCAACACAAGAGTGCATGAACTAAATGCTAAAACCATTATCATGTATCAAAATGATCTTAAAGATAGAATTTTTGAGGATGCAAAAGATGATTTGCAGTACATGGAGTTGGTAACAAAATTGCAGCAAGGTAAAATGGAATAGAAGGTTGACGATTATGAATTGGGGAATGATGGAATTCTCTTGTACAAGAACAAAATTTAATTATCCAATTCTCCTGAATTTCGGAGTGCGATTTTAAAAGATATGCATAATATACCTTATGTTGGACACCCAAAATATCAGAAAATAGTTACAGCAGTCAAGAGCCAATATGATTGGCCATGCATGAAGAAGGATATTATTGAGTACATTAATAAATGTTTGGAGCGTTAAAAGTTCAAGGATGAGCATAAACACCCAACTGGGTTGTTGCAACCATTTCCCATTCTTGAGTGAAAGTGGGAAGTGGTGACAATGGATTTCATCACCAAATTTCTGAGAACAAGAAAACAACATGATGCTATCATGGTGGTGGTGGAAAATCTTATCGAAGTTTCCCATTTAATTCCTATGAAGGTTACTCACAAGGCAACCAATGTTGTTGATATTTATGAGGGAAGTAGCATGCTTGCATGGAATACCCAAGACAATTGTGTCTGACAAAGACCCAAAGTTTAACTCAAAATTATGGAAAGGATTATTCAAAGGGTTCGAAACAAATATGAACTTCAACAAAACCTATCATCTTGAGTCTGATGGGAAAAAAAAAGGGTGAACCAAGTGATAGAGGATATGCTAAGGTTGTATGCGATGGAAAAACCATCTAAATGGGAAGATTATCTACACTTGGTAGAATTTTCCTATAGCAATGGGTATCGAGCATCACTAAAGATGAGACCATTTGAGGCACTTTCTGGAAGAAAGTGAAAGACACCAGTAAATTGGGACAACCCAACTGATAGAGTAGTGATTGGGCCAGAGTTTCTCATAGAAATGGAAGAGCAGATGTCAAATGTTAAGCAAAATTTAAAGGCTTCCCATGACAGGCAGAAAAACTATGATGACAAGGGAAAAAATCACAGGGAATTTAAAGTGGGTGGTCATTTTTTCTTGAAGGTGAAGGACAAGAAAGAGTTATAGGGGACTAAGCTCCACTAGGAATGGAAATGGAAAGGGGGCTGAGAGGATAGAAAAAAAGGGCTAATATTGCGGGCTTAACCCAAGGGAATATTATAATGTATTTCCTAAATTACTAAGGTTTAGGAAATAAACCTTGTTATCCTAAGTTCCTTTGGAGAGAGGAATGAAACTCCAAGTGGAGAGGAATAAGCTCCTGAAGAGCCAAGTGTCATCCAGGACAGATGCAAATTTATGTGGGAAATTCCATCATTGTGGGGATTCGTTCTCACCATTCTGACCATTATTTCCATCTATTGCCCCATTCATTCATGCACTGAGTAGGAACGCAGTCATCCATTTCCACCATTGTTGAACCCTCTTCGATCGTGAACCTCTGTAATTCACTGATTCGTTCCTTACCTTACCCGATTTTTCTATTGTGGTTACCCATTGGACTTAAGAGATGGAAAAAATAAGAAGGTTGTTAGGCTTATGGTTTGAAGAGGTGGGTTGTTAGGCCTGTGTGTTGAAGAAGTAGATTGTCAAGTCTCTGAGAAATTCTCTCTAGGTGAGAGAAACTGTTGGGGAAGTGATTTCTCCTAGAGGGAGTCCAACAAAAACTACAGAGTTCCGAGAATTCCTGATCTATCATGTTGTTGAACCCCTAGAAGGGAAGTGCAACAATCGATGGACTGTGGAACAATGAAGGTGTATATTCCTGGGGTGGTACATGCATGAGGGGAATGAGATTATGCAAGCGGTGTGCATAAGTAGGCTCCTTGGAGTGAATCCTTCTTGTTGCATTGTGAATCTTTCCATATTCTTATCCTAGCCTAGGATTTCCTTTACCATGGGTGGATTTCAGTCCCAGCTCAGGGTTGACCCACTACTTATATCTTGGAGCAGCGAGGTCGACGGTTGGGAGGTTCATGGAAGGTATGCACATAGTCGATGATCTTCTCATAAAATGATAAGTACCAATTCCATATTAATTTTACATGCTTTGTTTAAGTATATGTCTAAAGTTTATCAGAATTGTCTGTGTTTAGTGCATGTATGTGTTTACGATCACTTCTGCATGAATATGTGTATGAGCAGAATGTCTATATCTATTAAATTGCATTATATATATATATGTGTGTGTGTGTGTTTATCATAGTTTGGACATAATAGATACTTTTTTTTTTGGTAGCATGCTCGACCCTGTGATGGATGGGTATGTAAAAAATCGATATCAAAGCATGAAATTTTTTAAGTGGCATGACCAGCCTGGGTGGTTGGGGGTGCTACATCTAAGCATAGACACCCAACGAGTTTGCTACAACCATTACAAATTCCGGAGAAGAAATGGGAAGTGATAACCATTGACTTTATAACTAAATTTCATAGGACAACAAGGAAACACGATTCAATCATGGTAGTGGTTGATAAATTGACAAAGGCTGCTCATTTTGTTCCTGTAAAAACAACTCATACAGAAGCTAACATTACAGAAATTTACATGAAGAAATTGTTAGGTTGCATGGGATACCTAGGACAATTGTCTCAGATAGAGACACTAAGTTTACTTCAAATTTATGGAAGGGATTATTCAAAGGATTTGGTACAAATATGAACTTTATCACAACATATCATCCACATTAAGATGGGCATATAGAGATGGTCAAACGAGTAATTAAAGACATGCCAAGAATGTATGTGATGGATAAGCCATATAAGTGGGAAGATTACCTGCACTTGGTTGAGTTTGCCTATAATAATGGGTATCAATATGAATTGAAGTTGAGCCCATTTGAAGCCTTGTATGGTAGAAAGTGTAGTACTCCAGTAATTTGTGACAAACCAGTAGATAGAGTGGTACCTGGTTTGGGGTTGCTAAAGGAAATAGAAGATCAGATGGTTAAGATTAAGCAACATTTAAAGGAATCTCAAGATAGACCGAAGTTTTATGCTGACAAGAATAGGACAAGAAGATAATTTAAAGTAGGAGAGCATGTGATATTGAAATTAAATCCCAAGAAGAGCTCTCTAAATTTGGGCAGTTGTACAAAGATGGCAACCAGATATTGTGGTCCATTTGAGATATTGGAAAAAATATGGCCAGTTGCATACATGCTTGCATTGTCTGTTTCCATGAAAGTGCATAATGTATTTCATGTCTCCTTGCTAAAGAAATATGTACATGATCCTAACCATGTTTTTCATTGGCATCTGATTCAGGTAGAGATAGAGGGATAATTTCAAGTGCAACCACTGTGAATACTGGACAAAAAGGTCAAAATTCTTTGGAATCAAGTTATAGAGTTGGTAGAAGTTCAATGGACCTGTTATTGTCCTGAAGATGCTATTTGGGAGAATGAATATGCCATGCATGCAGAGTACCCACAACCTTTTGAATAAATTTTGAGATTTTGATCTATGTTTTGTATATGCACTGAGGACAATTCCAAAATAAGGGGGAGGGGATGTAACACCCCCAGTTTTGAGACCCCATATTAAATAATGTATTGTTACATTATTGAGAGGCTACAGTGCTCAAAATATTATTAAAAGGACAGTGTGCCTAAGAAATTTAATGTTTTGGTCATTATTAATAATAAATACATTGTTGGATGCTAGACGGACAAGTACTAGAGTTATAGGGGGCTATGATTCCAAAAGAGAGGGGGACTGAGGGGTTAAGTGCTTATTTATTTTATATCACCCATTTTTTGTAATGGTGGGGGGATCAGTTATGTGAGACCTTGGGGGAATGCCAAGAGGTTCTTGATCCCCATGAATTACAAAAACTCATCCTTGGTCTGTGGATGGGGTTCTCCCGTTGGCAAATACTCTCATTCCTGTCCCCATTCTGGTGATGATGTTGGTCACCTCACGCATTAATTCACCCAATTTGTTCACTGCTCATCCTCTCTCATGGATTCTACACTCCATCCATTCCTCCACTCACTCATATTTCCTCATTTTGGTGTCTTGGCTTGGGAAAGGAAGATGAATTGTTTAAGAGCAACCACATTTTTGTTGGTTGTAGAGATTTCTTGTGTAATCTAGCCATGATTTGTGTCTTGCATGTCTGATATGCTTGGCCTTTGATCATCTTTGATCACAACTGCGAGTTCTGAGAGTCATAGCATTGAGATTCTGGATCAGCAGCATTGGCTCCCTGGGAGGAGAGGGACTACTTGAGGGACTGTGTGGTAGAGAAGGGTGGAGTTCTATTATCTTGGGTCATATAGGTTGGGTAGAAAAGAGTTGGGTACTTGGATTGTTGTGAGTGATGGAAAAGCATGTGAGAGCTTCAGTTTTGGCTAGTTTGGGAATCCAAGTAACACTCTGGAACCATCCTTGTGGATTCATAGCCCTGGCTTGGGGGTGACATTGTTGTTGAGACTTGGAACAACAATGTATATGGTTGGGTGGAATGTCCTTGGTTAGTAACCAGTTCGTGTCTTCTTTTATAAAAGATAAGTGCTATATGTTATGGTTTCATTTGCTTATGTATTTATTTCTGTTGTGTATCAAATTATTATACTTGCAATTGTACTTGTAATATGCATGCTTGCTAGTTAATGTTGTGCATGATATATTGTTTATGTATTTTATGTTATGGTATGAATATTTATCATTACGTGTATGTATTTCATGGTTATTTATTAATTAAGTGTTATCAGAGTTTCCAAATCAGCCAAAAGGTGTTTTCTGGTGTGGCATGTCATCCTGTGGGAGGCTGGGTATGTTACAGTTTGGTAACATAGAATAATTGTAGTGGCATTTTCCATCTTGGGTGGTTGGGAAAGTTACAACTCCGTATTAGATGTCGACACTAGAATTGTAGGAATTGAAAATGAAGTTAAAGGAGTTGTTGGATTTAGGAATTATATGTCCAAGAGTATCATCGTAGTGTGTGCCAGTGATTTTTGTTAGAAAGGATGGGTCATGGAGACTTTGTATTGACTACCATGAATTGAACAAAGATACCATCAAGAACCAATATCCATTGCCAAAGATTGACAATTTTTTTGATGAGATGAAGGGAGCAACAATGTTTTCGAAGATTTATTTGTGATCTGGATATCACCAGTTATGAACTAAGGAAGAAGATATCCCTAAGATCACATTTAAGATGCGATTAAAATATTATGAGTTTATTGTTTTACCATTTGGACTGACGAATGCCCAGGGAGTATTCATGAGTTTGATGAATGGGGTATTCTGTGAATACTTGGACAAGTTCGTTCAAGTATTCATTGATGATATATTGATTTATTCTCAAACTAAATATAAACATGATGAACACTTGAGATTGGTTTTATAGTGTCTAAGAGAAAACACGTTGTATGGGAAACTGTCAAAATGCTTTTTTTACCAATCAAAGATTCATTACTTAGGACATATCATATCTCGGGAAGGTATCATTCTGGATCCAGTGAAGGTTGAGGCAATTATGGAATGTATAGCACATATGAACGTACAAGAAGTATGTAGCTTTATTGGGTTAGACGGTTATTATCGACGCTTCTTCGAAGGTTTTTCGAGGATAGAAAATCCTATTACAGAATTACAGAAGAAAAACAAGAAATTCGTATGGATAGAGAAATGCACGGAATCATTTCAAAATATTAAGTAGTTTCTAACCATAGCACCGATGCTGAAGGTCTCTGACATGGACAAGAAATTATTGGTATGCATAGATGCATCCAAGGAAGGCCTAGGAGGTGTTTTTATGTAAGACGATTGATTGATCGCTTACATTTCAAGGAAATTAAGACGGCGTGAAGAGAACTACGCAACGCATGAATTGGAGTTATTAGCATTCGTATATGCCTTATGAGTTTGGATACATTATCTACTTGGATGAACATTCAAATTAAAGACAGATTACTGTGGATTGCAACTTATTTTTACTCAGACTGACCTGAATGTGTGACAAAGGTGATGATCAAAAATATTTAGCGAATAGGATTTTGAGATTTCTTACATTAAGGGAATGGGGAAAATAGTAGTAAATGCATTGAGTCGGATACCACGCATATTCTTGGTAATGCCTCTTAAGGAAAATCCTCGAGAAATGATTCTAGCTTTACAAATTGATGATGATTGGTACGAGGAAGTTAAGAATAATATTGGACAAGATACCATGATGGTAACAAGGTATGAAGGTTATTCATTTGACAACGACGGATTGTTGACATATAATAGAAGAATTCATGTACCTCCAAACAACGAATTAAGAAGTTTGATTTTAAGCGAAGCTCATCGCGCAGTATACATGGCTCATCCATGAGTCATGAAGATGAATGAATACCTTAAACCTTTATTCTTTTGGAAAGGAATGAAAATAGACATAGTTAGTTACGTAGCGATATGTCTAGAATGTCAGCGCAAGTGAAGGATGGTCATAGACATCCAACATGATTGTTACAACCACACCTGATTCTTGAATTGAAAAGGGAATTCATTTCGATGGACTTTATTGTTGGATTGACACTAACAACAAGGAGACATGATTCGATTTTTGTGGTAGTTGACACTCTGACAAAGAGTGCACACTTTATTCTAGTGTGTACAACTTATCATGTGCTAGACATAGCTAGAGTATTTGTTAGCGAGATTGTGAGGTTACATGGTGTGCCAAGAAGGATCATATATGATTGAGGATCAATGTTTACTAGACGATTTTGGAATAGTTTCCAAGAGGATTTGGGAACACAACTGAACCTTAGTACAACATATCACCCTGAAACAGATGGACAAACAGAAAGACCAAACTATATCTTAGAGAATATTCTTTGGTTGTATGTGATGGATCAACAAAACCATTGCGAAGACTTATTTACATTAGTAGAATTTGCATATAACAACAGTTATTAGAGTACGATAAAGATGGCACAATTTGAGTTTATTTATGGGAGACCATGTCAGATTCCATTGAGTTGGGATCAAATTGAGGATAGGGTCTTGGTGGGACAAGAAGTGATCCAAGAAATGGAATAATAGATTGAGTCGATAAGACAAAGGATTAAAGAAGCGCAAGATCGACATAAGAGTTGTGTTGATGTGCATCGCATGGACCGCAGTTATGAGGTGGGCGACAACGTTTTCTTATGGGTGAAGTCACACAATAGTTCAATATAGTTTGGAAAGGGTGTTAAACTCTCTCCTAGGTTTGTGGAACCTTTGGAAATTGTGGAAAAGAGAGGACCCATGGCCTACCGACTAGCCTCTCCTCATTCTTTGAGGTGTATGGATGATGTATTTCATGTATCTATTCTACGGCATTATATTAGTGATGCTTCACATGTTCTTGGCATGATTTATTTGTTTGTGTTGGGTGAGGGTGCTCTCATGGTGGAGCTAATCCACATTCTGGACCATCATACTCGACAGCTACGATGTCGAGTAGTCGATCAGTTCAAGGTACAATGAGACAATTATAGTCCACACTCGACTACATGGGAGGACACATATGAGTTGTGTCAACAATTTACTTATTTGTTTAATATATTAGATATGTAGCTCTGTGTTAGATACATTTATTACTACTATGATCGATATTGTATAAACTTCGGGACACCGTTTAAAACAAGAGGGGGTGTATGTAACATCCAATACCATCAAACACATTTTATACTAACTTATTCTTTGAGGAAACTTGCGAGCAAGTGATCTAGTTATGATACATTGTGATTATGCTTTTCTTTTGAGATAAATATTATGATTTCATTGTGATTATATGTTATATTTTAGATGTATTCATGGATCAACATGTATTACTGATGAGTTTCCTTGAGTATGTAGGATACATGAAAGGTTGATGATGCAAATAACATCAACAATTCCCTTGGACTGCGGATTGAGTCAAGGAGTGGATTGAATTTTTTGAGTATTTCATTTTATGCATATGTGATATATGATTAATTACAGTATGATTAATGTATATCGATTATGGACACTATTTTTGTCAGTGGATGAAGGTCTGACAATGCTTGCTAATCTGAATCAAATAAGGAGTAAAGGGGTCATGCACAACAACCGTACATTTGAGGGAGAGCTGTGGCAGTGTCACTGTCACATCCTACTAGCACACCCGACGTGACCTGAACTATAGGTTATTGATTACCTAGTTCAAGACATTCTTTATGACATCATGGAGGACTGAGACATTCGCTCATGAAGAATCCTAAGGGGAAAGCAATAACGTGGAATCCTTATTCCTTAGAATCCCTTAGACTCTCACAAGTTCGACCGAATGGATTGTTGACTCCAAGGGTCGAAAAAACTTCCAAAACTAGTCAAAGGCGAGTGACACCCTTGGAGCACAGAGGTGCATCCTGAAGGGCACGTCGCATAATTAAATATGAGTCAATAAATCAAGGTGGCCTAGAAAATAATGAAATGTTTAGACCTCTTTAGAATAAAATATTAATTAGTTAGTAAATTATAAACTTAGAATACTAACAAGAGTCTAAGCATAAGTCTAAGACTATGTCTAAGTCTAAGTTTAAATAAGGGACTAAATAAAAACATTAAATAAATTAAAGAGAATTGAAATAAAATCAAACTCTAGGAAGAAAGGGGAATACAAATTTAAAGGTTGGGTAAAATGCACATGTGTGCATAAAAATAATAAAAGGGTTTTTTTAAATAGAAAGAAATTAAAATATGAGAGAATAGGTGTAGACATAGAATGGTATATTGAGTCAATCTACCACTAAGTATAACTAAAATAAGACTCCTAAACAAACTCAAACTAAGATCTAATTAGGGGACACCCATTAAATGGGAAATTGGGTAACTAAGAGACATCTAAGAGCAAAAAATAGGAACACATTGGGGAATGTGAGAGAAAATAGTTTTTTAAATAAAATAAAAAGTGTAATTACTTGTGCAACTTGGGGAGAGTGTGGCAAGTGTGTGGGTGAATAATCATAATTAAATTAATTAAAAAGTTAACTATTGGTGCATGAGGACATGTGCCATTGGAGATTTTTCTATAAAGGAATTGGAGAAGAGGGGAAAGGGATATGAGATTTCTTAGTATTGTTATGCTGCCAAAATTCTGTTGACTATGTTTTGCTTGTGAGAGTTGGTATACCAAGCTTGTGGAAAGAGTGGAAGCTCTTCCTTGATAAGAAAGCTTTGATGCTATTGTATTCTGGGTTTTTTGTGTGGTCCCTTTGTGTCTCAAGGGCTAAGTGGGGAAGAAGAGTACCCCTAAAAATGGCGGGGGTACTAGTGAAGTCCTTGGATTAGAGGTGGGAGCGACAAGGACATGCTTAATCATTCATAGTTGAAGACTTCATCTATCATCAATGGTCATGGTCATCTGGTTACGGTATTTTTAGTGGAATTGTTCTTTTGCTTGAAGTAAATCTGTAGTATTATTGGACACTGAACGACAGAGTTATACTTATGGGCTTTAAGTGTGTAAAACAATTGTAGAATAATGATATAATCCTTGGGTTATTCCATAATCGTCTATTAATGTAGATCATATGTAGTATATTCACATGATTTACAGTGCTTATATAAGATGTAGTATTAAGAAATGCGTTAATGAATGTGGTGAAAATCGTTGAATACATTTTTGTTGAATGGTAAATATGTATGGTTGATAAATGTAAATTTCATTGTTCTTGTTGTCTACACATATTGAAATATTTTAGCGATTGTAAAAATAATGTTATGAAATTCAAGTTCAGAGTTAAGTCATCTCTGTTCAATACTGTGTAATGGAATAAAATTTTAAACCTAAAATGGTATCGAAGCCAACCAGTATGTGTATCCATCCTCCACTGAAATGTGTACTTGATTTAGCTCTTGTAAAATATTCACTAAATTAAATCTTAGTATTAGTTACCCAGATATACCCTAGATCCATGCATCGCGGTCGAATAATGGAAAATGGACTTATTCTTGAGTATGCTCTGTTATACGGATTAAGTCGCAATAAATCAATAAATTTTACACCAAGAAATTCAACCAATAGTCGATTCTACATGATTAAAAAGTTACATGTTGCTTAATTCAACCTTGAAATAATTTATAACATTTATATATGCACTTATTTCGAACGCAAATTATAACTAGAGATATGTGCAATTAAGTAGTTGAGAGCTTTAAAAAACAAACTTTTATATATATATATATATATATATATATATATATATATATATATATATATAAACTCTAATTTCTAACGGATATGTATATAGTAATTGAGGTACATATGAGTATCAAATAAAATATCTTATGTTTGTAAGTTTAATTCTCAAGGAATGGTTGAAGTGGGGTCTTTTAAAATTGTGATTAATTAATATGATATTTAATGTTTTTCTTATTTTTATATAAATATCTTAGGGAAGATGACAATTATGAATGCACGTACTGTGGGTTAAGAAATGAATTATTTAAATTATATTAAGTTATTATGAGGAAATATTACCTTAACAAGTTTGATATTATAAATTAATATTAAATTAATCTTTTATCAATTTTAAATATTATTTTAAGATATCAATAAATTATGTCACGACATTGCCATTGGATATCTAGGAATTTATGTCAACCAATTATACAATATTACTTACCCAATAATGATTATTATTATAATGATGTATTATGTGCAAGAAAATATATTTAAGTATCCCTTGAAATTAATATGAAAAATCTCAACCTTTCATTGATTGGACTTGCAAAGTTGAATGGATTTAACCTAAAATAGCAAGAATATTTTTGTTCAATGAACTAGATATCATTTTAGTTGTTATCATAGTAT